>JANHAO010019372.1:0-13247 GCA_026873985.1 Saraca asoca
CCCAATTGCCTAAATAATTAAAATAAGGAAACTTTATGTTATTTGCCGAAGAATTCATATGGTAAAGGTAAATCCTAATCCTAGGTCTTTTTACACTTAATACTTTCTTTATTTGATAAGCATCATTTATTATTCTTTATTTTCTACTACTCCCTCTATTCTTTAATCTATCTGGATAGTTAAATTATAAAGGTTTCAGTACTTAAAAAGAAGCAAAACTTCTCTGAGAGATCGACCCGTATTCGCTGGTTCTTTACTACACCTACACCGTACGCTTGCGATTATTTTAAAACGTACAGCAAGTTTGTGCTACATCAAATGTCTCATAGATTTATTGTTTGTAGCTATGATACTTCAATTTGATATTGAGCTTCCATTTGTTAGTCTTAACACATGAAGTGACCTACTTGTAATTAATCGGTTGCATTATAGTAGTTTGTTTAGCTTAAAAGTCAATTTATTGAGGTTAAGCTTGATCACCATGTAAATGGGGTGTTTTTAGGGGTTTACAAAAAGAGGAGACGGCCAAGGAGATTCTCATCAAGGACTTTGCTAAATCAAGGTCTATCATGAATGTACAATGGCTTATAATGTATTTGGCACAGCTAATAATTTACCTTATAACTTATTAGCCTGTTCAATAAATTCTTTATTACATTTTAGAAATGTTTGGCATAACAACTTCTAGAAAAAACAAATTTTGTTTTGATATATTATTTCAAATAACTTATAGTTTATAAGTTAGAAACTTTTAATTTTTTCTTTCAAATTTACCCATACTCTTTTGATTAATTAATAGTTTATATCCTAGTCTTTATAACATTATATGTATCAATATTTTTATAATATTATATTATTTTCAATAGTTGTTCTTTTTTACAAAGTCAAAGGAGATAAAAAAAAAGCATTTATAACTTATGTCTATTAATCAAACATAAATAAATAAATGAATAAACATATGATATTATATAATATAACTAATTAAATTTTAGATAATTATATTAATATTTTAAATATTTTAATTATATTAATATGATTTAATTTTAAAATGAATATAAATTAATTTACTTCATATATTTATTTATATTAATTTATTTATTTATGTTATTTTTTATTTATAAACTGATTTATCATTTAATTTTATTAAAAACTTCTAATATAATCTACTAATTTATTAGATATAAATTAACTTATCCCCTTTTATCCGCAAGTTTAAGGGCTACATCCATCAAACAAACGGCCACAATTATTACAATAATAGCAGCATTGTGTGAGCAGCTTGGGAACGAGCAACAACCCCAAAATCTCCTCGTCAAATCTACTTAATGCATTGATTCTTAAGATTCAGTCTCCAGCTTGGACGTTAAGGAATATTGCGGCATTTAATCTATGGAGTATTAATTATTTATTTTGATCTGAGAACTCTGAATTATCAGCTATGGGGCAGCCTTTCTGTTCCAATAGTCATATCACATCCACATGGTTTGAAGGTCCAACAATTGGAGGAATTAGAAACAAAAGGTCCTATAGCCATGTGATTTTGATTTGTTATCATATAATCGGCAATAATGAAAAATGACAGAAACTATAAAGAAAAGATGTTCTGATTGCGACAAAGGCATATTACTTTATTAATGAAGCAACATGTGCACTTGTTCTTTGCTTCTCTCCAATCCCTCACGGAAATCCACTCTAATTATCAATTTTGCTTAATCCATCTCACACTAAATGCTACAACAAGAGTTTCAAAGATTAAATTTTTATGAATTTGTTAAATTAAAAGTAAATTACTGGTGAAGTCCATTAACTCTCACTTCACTTGGCAATGCATAGACAAATAATTTTAATACAATTTTCATTCTGCCTCTCTTTATATAATAATGAAGTCAATGTCACTCCGGCATTCCCTCCCTACTAAACTATCTGTAACAATTAATTATAATAAAGAAATGCAGAAGAAGAGGGAGGAGACTGTGGTAATCAGCCAAATCACGGCATCAATAAGAAACCACAAACTGAAGGGTGTACGTGAATAACAATGACTCTATGAAATAGCTCTCTCAGTATGGCTTCTAGACATCTCTTTTTCTTAGTGTTCTCCGTCGTCTTTTCCTCTCCAGCGTTGCCTGGGCCACTCTTCATTCGCATTGCTGTCCTTTAGAGCCTCTTTTGATTCTATTCCTCTTCTCATTAAGACTTTACGTTACTTAGCTTTCTCTCTGAGAATGGATCATCCTCATGAAATCTTTGACGACTCTAAGGTAAATCTGAAGCAACCTGTGGTGTACAGTTTAATGTCTCTTTTCCTATATTTATTTGTTTGCTAATTCTGTCTGCATATTTGGTTGAACTCTTTCTTTTTTCTGCTTCGATGCTCTGCTACATAACAAGCAAAGATAACACAAGAGGACAGCATAGCATAACCACCCTTTCAACTTTTTTGTAGTGAAATCTTTGGTTAATAGCTGTGAGGATTTTAGTAGATTATGTAAAAGCAGGTGGTTTGGTTTTTTAGAATGGGTACGTGTGATCTAGTTGATTGTGTCAGTGAATTAGTGCTGCATTGGATTTCTTTGATTCATCAGAAAGACTTGGGTAACTTTATTTATGAGTAGACCCTTATCAACGTTTCTAATTCATAATCTGATAATTTATCAGGAACCTTTTAGAATCACACAAATTATATGCAGAAAATCAGTTATTAATCTTGGAATTTTCATGCAAAAAGCGGATCTTTACCATTTTCTTTGTATAATTATTTAGCAGAATTATCAAAATATGTCTTTGATGTTGTGGCTGTAAATGATTTCAGCTGTTTCTTCATAAATATGCTAAGATATAACAATGAGCTTTTTGATCTTCTTGTCATGGTGGTTTCTGTCTATATTTTTCAGAAAAAAAAATGGAAGCAAACAATCCTCCTGTCGTTTCAAATTGTTGGGGTAGTTTATGGTCAATTAAGCACTGCACCCTTGTATGTGTTTGGAACAATTCATGCAACAGAGCTTGTACACGAAGAGGTTGTTTATGAACTTTTCTCCTTCATTTTCTGGACCCTGACAATCATTTCTTTACTCAAGTATGCCACTATAGTGCTGAGAGCTGATGATGAAGGAGAGGGTAATTATCTTTGCCAACCATAAACTTTGCAATTTTGTGAAAGATTGCGCACAAAAGAATAACTTATGATCATAAAAAAATTTGTAGGTGGTATTTTTGCTCTATACTCACTCTTGTGCAGACATGCAAAAGTTAGTCTGCTGCCGTGTGACAGAAGTGCCAATGAGGTTATGCAACACGAGGAAAGAAGCCCCTTTAAGGTGGAGTCAAGGGCTCGAAGGGCCATCGAAAAGAACAAAAGTTGTCACTATTTGCTGTTGTTCTTGGCCCTCTTTGGTTCCTGTATGACTATTGGTGATGCAGTGCTTACTCCAGCACTTTCTGGTACTGTATAAGATTACAATTAAGCTTTGTTAGAAGTAATTAATTGGTTAATTTAGTCTGATTAATTCATTCAGCTCAAATAGATTACTTATTTATTGCTTGATTTAACTGCTTACAGTGTTATCAGCTTCAACTGGTTTTCAGAGATCACTGTCAGATATGTCACACATGTGTAAGTGCTAGCTCTGAAACTAGAAATTGAAAAGAAGAAATATATTTTTTTAAGACCTTTTCATTAATTTCCATCATTTATTTTTGTTTACCTTGTTGTCTATAATCAGTTTCCTCTTCACAACATACTCAGGAGTCAATTTCAAATGCACTACAAAAATGTAAGTACTTGGCCATGCTTGTAGTAATTGTGGTCTGAATAAGGGGCATTATCTGCTAGTTGATATCTTACCTATATTGCTTCTGGTGCGTTATTACTCGGTAGAATTGTAGTTTTGATTGGCTAAACTCCTATTCATTCATTTGATAAAGTAAAAAGTAAGAAGATAACTTTCTGTATCCTGTATTTTCTGTTTGATTTATGTCAGATGTACCTGTTCCCTCTGCATGTGTTATATTGGTTGGCCTTTTCATGCTGCAACACTACGGGACACGTAGAATTGGGTTCATGTTTGCTCCAATTATTGCTGTATGGTTGTTATTTGTTGGTGGGGTGGGGATTTATAATATTTCTTATTGGAATGTGGAAATCATCTATAAAATATCCCCAGTATACATGTTCAAATTTGTCAGAAGCACTGACATTGCCAGATGGAGATTCTTAGGCAGCATCATCTTATGTGTAGCAGGTAGGTGTTTTTTTCCTTAGAATTGTGTAAACATCACTAATTGGTTAAGTATTATGATCTATAACTAAAATGGTTTCTGTCAATATCGTGAAGGATCGGAGGCCATGTTTGCAGATCTGGGTCATTTTTCAAAGAAATCAATTAAGGTATTAATAAATACATTTCTGAAAACCTCATATTAAGCGTAGTTGAAATTGACCCAAGCTTGTGCATGGTGTATCTGTTTCAGATCACATTTGTCTGCTTGATCTATCCGCTTCTTCTTTTAACCTATGCGGGTCAGGCTGCATATATATCCAAAAACTTGCATGTTCCAAACTTCAACCATCTTAGTGAATCTATGCCTAGTAAGTTGGTCAAGTGACTTTATTTCCAGAATTTTCCTTGGCCCCTGAAATTCCCTATTTGTAAAGAAATTCTTGGTGATTTCAGGACACTTCAAGCATGTGTTCATAGTTTTGTCCCTACTCGCATCAGCTGTAGGAAGCCAAGCAACCATAACAGCTAGCTTCTCCATCATCAACCAGTGCCTGGCACTAAATTGCTTTCCCAGAGTAAAAGTTATACACACATCAAAAAAGATACATGGACAAATTTACATCCCTGATGTTAACTGCATATTGATGATTCTCAGCCTCACTGTCACAGTTGGTTTTCGAGACATTGTGAAAATTGGTAATGCAACCGGTATGCTGCTGCCAATAGTTCTGAATAAAACTGATTCTGTGAAATTTTTGCACTGTTAGTATTTAATTAGAGCATGCTCATGAAGATATATTAATATATGAGAAGATATTTCCGGCAGGTCTAGCTATAATTTCCGGGATGCTTGTAACAACTAGTCTGATGTCAATAATCATTGCTTTGTACTGGGAGAAGAACTTGAGTTTATCTGCACTCTTTCTCTTGTGTTTTGGCTTTCTTGAGGCTGCATATCTTTCAGCATGTCTGCTAGAATTTCACAAGGGAGCTTGGTATCTAGTTCTCCTCTTGGTGATTACCATGACAATCATGATTTCATGGCATTACGGAAGTATGAAGAAATACGAGTTTGACTTGCACAACAAGGTATCAACTGAGTGGCTAATAGATATCAGTCCAAGCCTTGGGATATCCAGGGTACCTGGAATTGGCTTCATTTACACTGATATAGTAGCCGGAATCCCAGCCTTCTTCTCACATTTCATCACTAACATTCCTGCCTTTCATCAAGTATTGATCTTTGTGTCCTTCAAGTCTCTCCCAGTTCCTTATGTCCCAGCAAGTGAAAGGTATCTCATAGGCAGGATTGGGCCAAAAGACTACAGAATATATCGCTGCATTGTCCGGTCTGGATATTGTGATAATGTAAGGGACACAGATGACTTTGAGGAGCAGATCATTTGTTCTATCGGGGAATTCATTTCCATCGAACAAAGTGACATTGAATCCATGGATTCTCCAGATGGAAAGATGATTATTGTCGGAAAATCAACCCAGGATGGAAATGCTTTAGTTCCTTTAGATGAGGATGACTCAATTATAGGGCCAAATCCTGTGAACAACGAATCTCAGATAAGTCCGATAGGTGATAACTTATTTGAGAGAAATAGTCCTTCACATCCTGTGAAGAAGAAAAAGGTTAGATTCATGTTGCCTGCAGATAGTCCGCAAATGCAGGCATCTGTCAGGAAGGAACTACTAGAGCTGATTGATGCCAGGGAGAGTGGTAGTGCTTATTTCCTGGGGCAATCGCATTTAGTGGTGCGCGATGGCACAAATTTTCTGAAGAGATTCCTCATTATGACATATCGTTTAAGTGAAAAAAATTGCCGGGAGCCTCCAGTGGCATTGAAGATTCCTCATGCTGCTCTTGTAGAAGTTGGTATGGTCTGTACAATATGATATAAGCTGAAGAACTGGGAGCGGAGCAGAATGTTGAGGAAACTAAAAGTTAGAAGAAATAGAAAGAAGGGTATGAAAACAATATATTTATATGTTAACGAGAAAAATATATTGTCCTTAGTTGTAGTCTTGTAGATCCTATAGTTTGTTGCACAGTACAAAAGAAACAAAGGGAGAGTGTTAAGAATCTTGTACTTCACCCCTTTATGGTGAAGAATATCAGACAGTAACATTAATATATGTAGTTAATTTTGGTTTCTCCCCTGCTTTTCTGTTTTCTAGTTTCTACTAACCCTTTTGCCAATCTAAAGCTCATCGCTACACTTTTTAATGATTGTTATGACTCGCAGCTTCTTGGTGTCTAGAAACAAATTTTGATATCATATGTACTGCGTCGCATATAATCTCTAATTGGTTTTGCGAAGTACTTAAGCGGGGGCACAAGAAGTTGAAATCAAAATGACAATAAAATGAAAAACATTTTAACAGCTACCCTGGATCTTGTCTAACTAGCATGCATGCCTAAGTGTATAACTTGGCCACTAAATTCAACTTTTTTCAATTTCAATGGTTAAAGGGCCACCAACGATTTCTACTAAATGAACCATATATAAATAGTGAATAGATAGGACCAATAAATTCACTGTTGAAAAATGATATTATTAATGTTTTTATACCACCAACATGGTAGAAATTAATTATGTTTAAAGAGGAATAACATGAAGAGAACATTATTTTTTCCTCCTATGTGATTACAACTTGGACGCTGGAAAAGCTTCAATTGAAAAATACTAGCAGAACTAATGGTAGTTTGTTTCAACCATTAAAATTATTTACAGACAACTTCTTGTATAGGAGTATCATGCTAAGTTGTTGGATTTTCAGAAATGCTTATAGTGGTCATGGATGACTAGCTAGGAGGTGGAAAAGGCGGACGAGGAAATTCTCTTGGCTGGTCACTGTCAAGACCTATGAAATGAATCAGGATAAATTCATAAAACTTGAGCAATGAATATACCAAACAAACATTAAGTAGCATAATTAGGGTGCAATAATAACATGTATACCTTTAATTGCAAGAAAAGAAGTAGCAAGCAGCAAAGACGTAAAAGAAACCATAATATCTTCATATCTCTCCAAACTATGAGCTCTGAAGTAGTAGTAGGAATAAAGGAACAGCAGCTTAATTGCAAGAAGAAGGCACAAATTAGGAATGATTACTTTACTTATAGGATGTAGGCTGGATTGGGTCATAAGTCTTATTTCTTGAGAAAGAAGGTTGTTTTCCACTTTTCAATCCAAGTTTATTATGGTCAAATTTCCACAAAGCATCTTATTGGAGGCTTCGTCCATTTGTGTCTTCAAAGTCTCCAGTAGAGCCAATTAATTGATTAATATGGAAAGTAACACTGGTTGTGCAGTAAATCTTGTACCAAAGGTGGTCTATGGATGCTGGGCAGGAGGTGAACCAGGTGGCGGCGGAGAAGGTACCGGATTATCCGTGCACCTGCCACCGTAAGGAGATGCAACAGACAGGAAGAGAAAGAGAAGCAGCAAACAGCTAAATCGCACAAAAGGATCCATATCTTGAGCATCACAACTTTCCTCACCTTCATCTCTGTCATTCTAATTCCACAGTTTGTTGCTCTGCTTAAATAGAGAGATCAACTTCTGGGTTTGGTGAGCATGTCAGTGACATAAGGCTGCTCCCGAAGATAGTAAAAAATTACTTTGTATAATTTTCCAATTAATGACAGAACCAAAAAATAGTCGCTTTCTCATTCATTTTCTTTTCTAAGTAGTTGTTATAAGGACCTTAATTTATGTAGTCGAGAGTGTTTGATATTGATGATTGAGATGGAATAGATTCCTTTCAGAGTGATTGAAATGGAAGACTAGCATGCTTCTGGGGTCTTGCACCAATATTGAGTTCAAATTAATTCAGTGGCTCATGAACAAACTGTGTTAATATGCATATTAAGTGGCTAACCATATATTTTTTTAGCATACTGTGATTCTTCTTAATTAATCATTTAAAAAAAAAAAAAATAACGAAACAAAAAGTGTACACCCATCAGAATCTGGTAATGTATTTTATTTAATGCCACAATATTGATATAAAGGAGGAACTACATCAGCTGCGGATGCAAGCATTAATTGATCTTGTTTGGTCATGGATGTGCATCCACAGCATCTGCTCCTTGCATCGAACAGCAAGCTCTTGGAGGTGGCGGCGGCGGCAGTGCTTGTCTCCTATCGACTACTCTGTACATTTAATTACAGAAACAAAAGACCAATAATGTTAGATTCCTTGCTACAACCAAGTTATATTATATGGTTAGTTCATTTACGTACCTGACAGCTATGGCGGGATGGAAAAGAAGAAGCAGGAGAAAGCAGAACAAGCGTAGCAAAAATCGTGAAAGCTTCATTTTTGGATACTACAGCAAGTCAAGTTTCTTTTATGGATAAACTTAGCTTCTTGTTATTGGCTATATATAGCCCCATTTTGAGTGGGATTTGTTGAGAAACTACACAAGTCTGCAAATTAAGATGCGGCTAGGTGTGTGTGAGTGATTAATGCTGTGCACATTTAGGCCCCGGTTGCTCTTTCTTTGAATTCCCACTCACTAAGTCAATAAAAAAAAGCAAAAGTCACTGTATGTCATCAAGGACAATTTTTAATATATTTTATGAATCAATAAAGATTTTTACCTTGCCAAAGAAAGAAATATGTATTTTGAAAAAGGAAATTTCTGCCTATCTTTACATTTATCCCTTTTTTTTAATGAAATAAATTTTTATTTATCTATAAAATACATTAGAATCTCTTGTAATCTAACGAAGAAGAATTTAAACAGGATCCAAATTAGAATTGCCTTCCCATTATTGTAATTAAGAAAATAAAAGAAGTCAATAAAGCAAAGAAGGTGTACTGAAATGGTTGTCGGCCATCAATGCGGATGTAGACTTGAGGGCCAGTGGACCGTTTTTAGGAAATGGATTGCTTTAATTTATTAGGACTTTGTACAAGTTGTCCTCCTTTAATTCTTTTACAAAACGCGTTCCATCACACACACACACACACACACACACACACACACATGTATATATATGGCCAATAACGCCAATTTGCAGTAGAATTGATTCCGACTGTGGCATGATATGAAACATGTGAACAAGAAAAAGATGTCTGGAGAAGTTGCTCACCTTCAACTTTATCCAAATAATTTCAATTAAAATTAAAATAGTGCATGTAATTATCCAATTCCTTTGAAGAAGATAGAACAACAACGTACCAAACCCGAGGATCAACACATCCTATCATGACCCTAAACTAGAGTACTAGAAAAGAAAAAACAATCAGACAAACAGCTGGTAGGTGGAATGTTACCAGTGTAATTTTGTAACATAAACATCAACTTTGAGATGAAAAAATAACATCATAGACAATGATCCCACTGATTTGATTTGGAGCTTGTCTAATGGATTAGAAAAACAAAATGATCCAACTAATTCATATCGTCTTTTGGGTCTTTCTTAAGTTGCGATTCCGCTTTTCTCCTCTTTTGGGCTTGGCCTTGCAAAAATAGAAATACACAAAAAGAAAACAAGGAATTTATAATTAATATAACATAATTGTTCACACCTGAAATATATTTTAGAAGAAGAGTGACTTTGAATTAGATTAAGGCACCGTTTGTCATTGTTAAATATGTCTAAATTCGTCTTTTTATGTTAAATTTGTCTTATCATTTGAATAAAACTTACACCTTGATTGGTTATGCAAAAAATGAGTAGAAAGGAAAAAAACGCAAATAACTTGTGGAGAAAATGGAGAAAGCACCTAATTGGTTATGGACGGGAAATGGAGAGAAAGGAATTTGAATGGAAAAAAGTGTGTGAGACACATATAAAAAAATTTTTGCGCTGAGATGCATGAAAAACAGGCAAAAAATTTGTTCCCAAGCTCTGCATCTTCTACAGTCACACCTCTTGCCCGATCTGAAGCTTCTTCTACAGCAAAAACGTTGCCCAAGCTCTGCATCTTCTATAGCCACACCTCTTGCCCAATCTGAAACTTCTTCTATAGCAAAAACATAGCCCAAGCTTTGCATCTTCTACAGCAAAACCTCTTGCCCGATCTAAAGCTCATTCTACAGCAAAACTTGTTGCCCGAGCTCTGCATCTTTTATAGCAAAGCTTGTTGCCCGATGTGAAGCTTCTTCCACAACAAAAATTGTTGCCAAACCTCTACATCTCTATAGCAAAATTGAGAGCCCGATCTAAAGCTTCTTCTACAGCAAAAGCATATTGCCCAAGCTCTACATCATCATCTATAGCAAACTTGTTGCCCAATCTGAAGCTTCTTCTACAGCAACACTTGTTGCCCAAGCTTCTGCTCTGCAACTTGGCTGGTCTCCTTCTTCCTCCACTTGATGCTTCTGCTCTGCAACTTCCCTGAATCTGCTTCTTCAAGTTACAGGTTTTCATCTTCCCAACTTCATTTCTGAGTGCTTGCAATCATTTTTTACAAATCTAAGTTATCTTAGTATAAAATCTCGTGTAAGTTGGAACTATGAGGAACTATTTAGCCTATTGTGGAGATACCTTTTTTAGGCCTAAATTTCATCTTGGTCAAATATCCTATAGAAAGGGATTAGCATGTATGGTTATGGGATTGTGAACCTTTTGCTAGTTTTTGCCTCTGTATGTTAGGAGGCTAGAAAACATAAGTAGGTTCTGCACTAGCTGAAGACTGAATTTTAAACTGATAACTGCATAGAAGGTTTAAAATAGTATAAGACACTGATTCTTTCATACTTGCTATAAGCAACCACTATGCCCAGAGGTGAATTTGCACTTGTAAAGATTGGGTCAGCATTATAATTTCATTCCACCTTAATGTACTATCTTCTTATACAAGTAGTCCATTTTGCCAACATTTGTAATGCAGAATTTAGGCATGTAACATGTGCTCGGGAACTATAATCTCAACACTCATTTAATCCTCTATTTAGTGTTATTATTATTATTCTTATTATTATTAGTATTGACTTTTTTCCATTTCTTAAATTCAATCCTGTTTTGGCCCATTTATCTCCCTCTATCAACATGCATATTAGCATTGACTGGTGGCATGTTTCTGTCTAACATTACACACACGTATGTGGTATTGATGTGCATTTCTGTGTGTGTGAGAACCTACATTAGCTGCCAGTTGTACGAGCCTGCATCCATGTGTAAACAATGCTTCACTTCATTCTTCTTATCTCACTTAGAACTCTCTTATTCCTGACAATACTTTAGATTGCTAAATTGAATTTGCTTCTATCCTTGTAGTTTTCTAGAGGATGTGAGAACCAAAGGGCAAGATCAGATAGCAGGGAAAGAAATCTAAGAAAGGTATGTAACTTGGCCTCATTTCGCTTGTGTCCAAAATTTATTCTTGAAGAATAGCTACAAAATGACATGTATTGTCCCTCCAAAAATTTCAGTTTTTTCTTGAATGTCCCTAGCAATTTGTAGTTTGGTCCCTCTATGAATTTGTTTCTTGCACCTCCCCAATTTCAAAGGGAAGGTAATCAAGATAATGGTTAAAGGAAAGTTAGTAAAAAAAAGCTAGATATTATGGTGGAGTCTGATTAGCTACCACTAAAACAATAATAATTTCACTGCAGTTATACAAAAAAGCCAGTAAATTTATGTGTGCATATGTAGTTTTATTTATTTTGTGCCACAACTTGCTACCAAAAGGGATGGTGGGGTTTGGCTGAAAATGAAGCTTGCCTCTTGGTTTCCTATAGATATATTGTCTATTTCCAGTGTAAAGTTGCTTATCCTTGCAATATTTACCCACTCAAAGTTGTCCTGAGCTAGGCTAGCTATTGCTGAACATCTTATATGCAGATATGGGACACTTGGCCTTTGGTTGTAATCTTATGATTATGAACAAAATTCATAACTACAAATATTGCTTTGGTTGTAATCTTATGCATTGTGTGGCTTTGTATGACTTTCATGATATGACACCTTCCTTAATTGAATGTTTATTTAATATATTCCTTTTAGCCTACTATTGATGCTGTAATTTATGTTTGATATTCATACTTTAAACAATTAACCATTGTTGCTATGTAGAATACAAGATGTTGAGATCAAAGAGGCCAACATATGAGGCTGGAACATCCACACATGCAACTTTGAGATGGATAGAACAAATGAACTCTTGCTTAATTGACTCTATGTTTGAGCAACATGGAAGGGGAAATCTCCTTGATGGATAATTATCTACAATCGGGTACAATGAGATAGTGAACACTCTCCAAGCCGCATTTGGCCCAAACATTAGAAAAGAACATATCAAGAACCAGCTCAAGACATTGAAAGATCACTTTGGAAAATACTAAGATCTTTTTAATGCTTAGAGTGGAATTGCCTAGGATCTGGTCACCCAGCTATTTGAGGCAAAGCCCCAAGTATGGAAGGAGATATGTGAGGTAATTTATTCTTATATACCATATGGTCCCTTTTTAAGGAAAATATGAATTATGCATAGTGCAAGCTGCAATGATTCTAAGCAACTAATCATAATCTGTCTTACTGTGTTGGCCAAGCCTGAAGCGGCAAAATGGATGTGAACCAAAGTCCAACACTTTGACAAGCTCTTCGATTTGTATGCTACAGATAGAGCAATAGGTAGGCATGCTCAAAGTGCTGGTGAGGTGAGTAATTGTTGGGAGAGGGAAGGAATTAACCTCAATGACTCGACTGAAGGCATTAACCTCTTCCAAACTAATACAAACATAGACAATGATACCCCCATCAGCTGGCCACATGGATGCTTTCAGTCCATCTGATGCTAACATCAGCCACAATCATCGAACTTCTTCCTCCAGGGGTCCAAGCGTAATGTGCCTATGACTGACATCCTGGAAACTCACATGAAGAAGATGACAATAGGAATCAACGATCTAGTCGATGTAGTCAAAAAAGTGAATTATTCTTATGATAGATCTATTAGTCTGGATGGGTGCCCTAAGCCAATTTGATTGGACCCTATCGCATCTATGACTATACATTCTATGGATTTGGATATTAAAGGTTATATGTTCATCT
>JANHAO010019373.1:0-13252 GCA_026873985.1 Saraca asoca
AGGTTTTCTTGCTACATTCCATTGTTAGTCAGTTCTTTCCTTTTCCCTCTCTATTTTGCTATGAATGTCTGAGTTAAATGGCTTCGTTTGATTTAGATATTATATGATTGTTGCTTAATGGTCACCTTAGGAAGAGGATAGGAAAACTAAGCAATTTTATCAAGCTTCTGATAGGTTATTTTGCTGGCTGAATCTATGCTGCTTAGGATAAGTTTATTAATCATTTCAAGGCTTCTTGTTATAGTTAACAACAATTGAATGTATGTTTAGTGATCTAGGATGCATTAATCTCAAGTTGACTCCTTGGCTGGTTGCTTTGTCTTTGCATTTTCATTTCTGCATTGCATGTTTTAGTGTAGTTAGCTTAGGCTTTATTTCTGCCAAACCCCCCCCCCCATTTACATCTCCTAATATAATTGATAATATCATCCTAAAATGGTCCTTGGGTTTGACCTGGGTTACCTATGCTACAAGTTAGTTTAGGTAACTCCAGTTTATAAATTTCTAATTTGATCCGCCTCGACACGCACGATCAGTATGAAAGAGAGATGATGAAGAGAAGGGGGAAGGCAAAAGGAAGAATAAGGAGAGGAGACACCAGGAGTTTTGACATGGTTCGGCTAAAGTCGATTGTTGACCCCTATGTCCATGATAGTATTATTCTCAGACAATTTGCTAAGTGTAATGTTTTTATAGTGGGTTCTTTCTAGAATCAGCCTCCCCTTATATAATAATCTCAACCCCTATTTATAGTTGTTGTGGTAAAGGAAAATAATGAACTAATTGTAAGTAGGTTCCTACAAGTTGATGTATACAAGTTGGCCATGCAAGTTGATATCTATAAGTTAGTCCCGTTCTCAAGTTTAACCACAATGAGTTGTTTAGAAGATGGCTAAGGTGGCATGTTTTGACTAGTGATATGGAGCTTGTTGTTAATCGACTTGGAGTTACTACCTTTGTCTAGTGATCCAAGCTGACTCCTGGTGATCTGGTGCCTTTGTCCAATGACCTCAGTTTTGGACGAGCTAGGCCTCTTCTAGTTGGACTCATCTATTGGGCTTTTCCAACCCATTTTGCATGGTTCTAAAAATACCTATAATATTAGCCCTCCCATCTCTCAGTTTGTTCTATGGACTGGGAGTTTTAGTTTGCTGGCAAAGTTCTACACTTATAGTCTGTAATGTTGCCATTTCAGAGTTTGGTCTAATTACTTTATTTATGCCATACCATGCATTTAATTCACATGTTTTATAGCCGTTGGTGTGAATAGCCTTACTTTCTACTAGACCGTTTAATCAGGAGCAACTGGACAGTCTCTGGATCCATTGGTGAAGCCAGACCAATCTATATAAGGTGTGAAAAATTTTCTTGCTTTATTGAATGGCCAGATAGGTGCATTCACTGCGCTCCCCATGTTTCTGATGATTTGGATCTTTGATAAAGTGCTACAAGGCGTGTATGGCCTGTTGCATAGGAAGTTCCCATGGACAAATCCTCTCTAAGGATCCTAGGAAGTTTTGTAATTTTCATAGCCTCCTCATAGTGATGTTGATGAATTCAATTTTTTCACCTTTATTCTTTGGCCTCTTTACATGGTGAGTTAACCATTTGGTTTCTCTAAGTACCTTGGGGGCAATAAAGCTAAGGGAGGAGCTTTTAGCTTAGGAGGAGGACAAGAAAAAGCTTGAGCAGTCAACTTGCTCGTTGACCCTCCAGCTCACCATGGTTTAGTTCTTTGAAGCTAGCTTTCCTTTTAGGATATGATAGCTATAAGCTTGCTTTAATCTGTATTCTAGAATCTTCATGTATATATTTACCTCATTGAAAGAGGTTTTTAATGAATTTTTTCATATTTCCATGCTTTTCCAAGCACATCATGTTGGATGTTCTGAATATCATAGAAGATAATATGTAAGCTATCACGAATAGATTCTTGCAAGTCACATCTAAATTAATAGTAATTACATTGAATGATCAATCAGTCATATTAATTCATCTTAGTTGTCAATGAATTCGAGCATCGAAGTACTTTAGCTAGTAATGAGTTTGAGCATCGAAGTGCTTCAACTGGCATGAGCAGTGTGTCCAGGTAGGTCACATGAGAGCTGCGCTTTAATTAGTATAAGTTGAATGCAGAGAAAGGTCACATGAGAGCTATGCCTTAATTAGCATAAGTTGAATGTTGAGATAGGTCACATGAGACCTATGCCTTAATTAGCATAAGTTAAATGCTAAGATAGGTTACATAAAAGCTACATCTCTGAATGATACATCACATGCATACGGTGCCGAATAGTAGGTCATATTAATTCATTTGCCAGGTGGTAAGTCACATAGGTGTGCCTTTGTGGGCAGTGAATTGTAACGCCTTAGTGCCTCTAAGTAATAGGTCTTATGCATATGGTGTCGAATAGTAGGTCATATGCATGCATTCGTGAGATAATAGGTGACATGCATACGGTGTCGAGAAGTAGGTCATATGTATGCATTAGATAGTAGGTTGCATGCATGTAATGCCAAAGAGTAAACCGTCTACATGCATTAGAACATAGATTACATGCATACAGTGCTAAGAAGTAGGTCATATACATGCATTAGATAGTAGATCGCATGTATATGGTGTCAAAGAGTAGATTGTATGCATGCATTAGATAATAGGTCACATATATATGGTGCCGAAGAGTAGGTCATATGCATGCATTAGATAGTAGGTCACATGCATACAGTGTCAAGAAATAAGTCATATGCATGCATTATAGTAGGTTGCATGCATACGGTGCCAAAGAGTAGGCTGTATGCATGCTTTAGATAGTAGGTTGCATGCATACAGTGTTAAAGAGTAAGTCGTATGCATGCATTAGATAGTAGGTTGCATGCATACAGTGCTAGAAGTAACTCATATGCATAAGTTGTATGCATGCATTAGATAATAGGTCGCATCCATATGGCATCAAGAAATAGGTCATATACATGCATTAGATAGTAGGTCGCATGTATACAATACCGAAGAATAGGTCGTATGCATGCATTAGATAGTAGGTCATATGCATGTGTTAGATAGTAGGTCATATGCATTAGATAATAGGTCGTGTGCATATGGTGCCAAAGAGTAGGTCATATACATGCATTAGATGGTAGGTCATATGCATACAATGTTGAAGAGTGGGTCAAATGCATGCATTAGATAGTAGGTCACATGCATAAGGTACCGAATAGTAGGTCATATGCATGCATTAGATAGTAGGTCGCATGTATACAGTGTCAAAGAGTAGGTCAAATGCATGCTTTAGATAGTAGGTCACATGCATATGGTGTCAAAAAATAGGTCATATGCATATTGAGTAGGAGATCACATGCATACAGTGTCGAATAGTAGGCTGTATGCATGTGTGAGGTATTATTTTCTTCGGAGTATTGACGGGTTCTTTATTAGATGGCTCCTTATGGTTTGGTCCTTGGAGTGTCGGCGGGGTTCCCCCGGACAGCTCCTAAGGCCCTTCTTGTGAGAAAGGGTGAGCAAATGTCCTGTATTCTAAGCTTAGGGAACTTTAGCTCCATTTTGTATGGCATTTTGCTGAAATCTCATTCAATACACAATCGTGATGATTTAAAGGAAAAACTTGGGTACTTTTAAGAAAAACTTGGCATTTTTACTAACTTCTAAATGTCATTACAAAATCACATGGTTTTCATAGAATCTATTTGCTATTGCTCGGGACCCTATTGTGGTTACTGAGGTCACTGTCTTGTAGGTCACACCACATAATTTTTTAAGTGAACTCTCTTGATTAGATCCTCAATCACATCTTTGAGTGCCTAACAATCTAAAGTGTTGTGTCTGACCTCATTATGATAGGCGCAAAACTTGTCTGTGTCTCTGCACTAATGAGGACTTCTTACGGGGTTAGGTGTTCCAAAGTCCTCTTTATCCTTCTCTACTACAAATATCGTATCTTGAGTGTCAGATAGAACACTATAGTTGTTATGGCAACCTTGATGCTGAGGTCACTTAGTCCTAGCTTTCTTTGCAGGCTTGTTATGAAAATTATTCTTGGCACTTCCATCATTGCTCCCTTTTTTCATTCTAATTGGATCTATTGGTGTCATCCTTATGATCGAACTTCTTTTGGCCAAAGGCCTCCTCCCACCTAATATGTTTGGCAACTCATTCATAAAACTTGCCTAAGTTCTTTACTACAAACTTGTATATGTTCTTATACAGCTTTCCATCTTTGTGAAGTCCTGCTAAGATCACTATCAGGATACTCTCATCGAATGGATTCTCCATATTATTGACCTTATGTTTGAACTAGGTGATGTAGTCTTTTAGTGATTCATCATTCTGTTGAAATACCGCTGCAAGGTGACAGGATGGCCCGAGCTGCCACTTTAATGCTTTATACTGGTTGATAAATCTTTTCTGGCACTCTTCCTAACTATCAATGCTATGAGCTAGGAGATTCCTAAACCATGTTAAAGGTATGTCTCCTAGTGTAGCTAGGAAGACATGGCACTTGACTAGTGGATTGATCATCAGGAGATCCATCTAAACATTGAACGCATCTAGGTGGTCTTACGGATCATTATCCCCACTGTATGGTGGGATTATGGGGATTTTAAACTTATGAGGGAGAGGTTCTATCTCAATTTCTCTAGTGAATGGAGTCCTCTCCTCATATTGGCTTTGGCTATTCTAAGCTCGAATGTGCTCTTCTAATTGTTTTATCTTCCAGAGTAGCTCTTCTATCACCGAGTTTTGTGTCTTGAATCTCAAGCTAGAAGTTTGCTGGCTTTTTTTACTTCTTTGGTTGTAGGAGTAACAACCTGAGGTATACCCCTAGCTAAACCTATTCGAGCCTTTCACTTGATGCTAGCTCTCAAGTCGAAAACCATCATGGTTTTCATGAGCTCGACAAACCTCTGATCTTGTTCATGAGTGGAAAGAGTGAACCAAATTAGCACACCAGGGTTCCCTTCTGGGTGTAGTGACTTGAACCTACCTTTGCATGCCCAGGGCCTATGCCTATGTCAGCACCCTAACCGCCTCAATCAATTCTTTCACTGTGTTCTCAAACATTTCCTGACATTGGTGCCATGTTTGCATTCTGTCAGTCCTAGAAACAATAATAGCAAGTTGGTAGTGGTTTGTGGGGGCCAAGCCAGCGGCGATACTTGAAGCAGGGATAGGGGAAGTTTCCACTGAAAGGAGGACTAGTTCTCTCTATCGTTTTGCATAACTTTCCAGTTGGTTAGCCAGAGTGTTTGAACTTCTATTGGTTATTCCTCTGGGCATTGCAGTTGTACAGAAAATTAACTAGAATATAATATGGGGCCCTCCTTCTAGCGCCAAGATGTTGATAGTGGAATCCGATCGACCAAGAAAGTGTAAAAACTAAATCTAGCCAACCAAAAAGTTTAGTGAACCACAAACTACAATCTTGTTGAGTATGAAAGAGAGAGATGATGAAAAGAAGGGGAACACAAGAGGAAAAATAGAGAGAGGAGACACCGGGAGTTTTAACATGATTCGGCCAAAGTCAATTGTCAACCCCTATATCCACGATAGTATTATTCCTCAGAGAATTTGTTGAGTGTAATGTTTTTATAGTGGGTTCTTTCTAGAATCAGTCTCCCCTTATATAATAATTTTAACCCCTATTTATAGTTGTTGTGGTATACAATCTTAGTATGTTCCAAAAAAGGAAAATAATAAGCTAATTACAAGTAGGTTTCTGCAAGTTGATATATGCAAGTTGGTCCCATTCTCGGGTTTAACTACAGTGAATTTTTTGGAAGATGGCTGAGATGACATATTTTAACCAACGATCTGAAGCTCATTGTCAATCAACCTGGAGTTACTGCCTTTGTCCTACGATCCAAGCTTGCTTCTAGCAATCTGATGCTTTTGTCCAATGGCCTTAGTTTTGGATGAGCTGGACCTCTTCTAGTTGGACTTGTCTGTTGAACATTTGCCAGCTCATTTTGCATGGTTTCAAAAATACCCATAACAATAAACTTTTTCATTTACACTTAAGTATAATGTGTGAAACCTAAATCTCAAGAAGAGACTAAATATATGATTATAATTAATTAATTCATTCATTATAATTAATAAAACTATTTCTTGTTGGAGAAGTACGCATCTCATAGTATACTATACACTAATTATTCTGGTAAGATTTAATATGCAACTGCGCAGGTGAAAAAAAAAATTTCATTAAATTGACTATACCCATTTCAAAGTAAGCATGACGAGCTTGTGAAATTGTGCATGTGTGAAACTATACAGTAATCGTTAAAGTAATAATATTTTATTATGTAAAGCACACAAGTAGCAATGGTGAACATTATTTGTTTGTGTTTTTTTTTCCTTATTTTAATAGTATCTTTTTATTAATGTCAGTTAAGAAAACATAATTCATAAGTGATATGTATGATTTTAAATTGTGGTTTGCAATGGTAATATTATGTATAATAATAATAATATTATTATGGATTAATCCTTGATTATAATTTTTTGTAATTTTATTCTATAAATAATTGTATTTTTCTGTATTTATTCAAAATTGTATTGGAACCGCAGTTTAAAACTGTTGTGTTATGTATTGATGATAAGTGTCCACTTTTAAAAAATATTTTGATCAGCCACTGCCCCCAAAGTTTGCTCTCAAGCACATCACCATCCCCAATATTCCATGAACCAACATTATCTCGAGTGACACCTCCACATCCCCAACTGTAATATATTTCGGACATTCCTCAATTTTGACAGTAACATATATCTCGAGGGACTGTTGAACCATCCTCAACCATTCTATCAGCATTTCGGACATTCCACCCAATTGTAACAGTAATATATTTCATCATAAAAGCTGGTTTTGAATTGGACGACAGATAAATGATATTGTAAATGTAATACAGTAGTGCAGATTAAAGTTTTGACAGCTTATTGATCTTGGTTAGATTTAAACAAGCATGCGTTAGAAATATTTTATTATTATATATACTTTATTACTTATTTAAATGATATATATTAAAAAATCGCTTTTTAACGTTAAATTACTCCTCACGATCAAAAGTATAAGTGCGGTGCACCAAAGAAAAAGTTATTGTCGTGGCTGTTGGCAAAGCTACTGAGGATTACTTCTTTTGCCTCCCCAGAGATGCCATGGACGTTATATCAGCTGGTTCTGATTCTGTTAATGTAGATGGCGGAGTGTAAGTCTCTTTTGTCCACCATAGAGTTATTGCCTTTTTATTTCATGTTTGCATTGCATACATATATATGCATGGTTGTTGGCTGAGCCAGATTCAGGTGTTGAAAATTCAAGACTCATTTGCAAGGATTCCGTCAACTAATGGTGATGGAGATGTTGAACATTTCTTTATCATTAAAGAACAGCCCACATAATTCTTTGTTTTCTGATTAATTGGCTAAAAATTGATTACATGCCTTTCTGTTCTGTTTGCAGGCGTTGATTAAGCAACCCAAATCCAAAGTATCTCTCCCATATATATAGGGCTGCTATTTATTCATTTTGTATGAGCACTTTTCTGTTATGTTAATTGGACTTATTAATTTCTGGAACTTAACAAAAGTTTAAGTCCTTATAATTTTGTTAAATTTATAATTTAGTCTTTATAATTTTATTTTATATAATTATATCTTAAATTTTAAAATTATTTATAATTAAATCCTTAAATCCAACTAATAGAGTCATATGTGTTCATTTAATTATATATTAACATTTTATTTTTATTAACCTACTATGTTTAAATCATCACAATTTATTTATTAATTTTTAATTATCATATAAAAAATTTACCTTTATTATTTTCTTTAGAAGAAGAAAAAAATATCTTCATTTTAATAAAAATTAAAGATATTAAGTTTTTTTTCCTGAAATCATTGATAAAAAATGATAGAAGAGCTAAAAGAATCAATCCTAACTGGATTCTAATTTATCTTATTACTTAAATTTAATAGGAATTGATGGCGGTATTCTCTTTAGAAGAAGAAAAGGAAATCTTCATGATAATAAAGATTGAAAATATTAATTTTTTTTCCTGAAATCATTGGTAAAAAATGATAAAAAAAAGTTAAAAAAAAATAAATTCTAACTAAATTCTAAATTATTCTATTATTTGAATTTAATATGAGTTGAAGGTGAAGACTTAATTATAAATTAATATAAATTATAAGATATAATTACATAAAATAAAATTATACAGAACAAATTACAAATTTAATGAAAGTAACATTCCACAGTTTTCGGAGACAATGAACGTGTTTTAGAAGTTCGTACCATTGGTATTCCCTCTTTAATTTCTTTCTCTGCCTAATTATATTATTTGTAATGGTTCCAAACTATGACATATTCTCATCCTTAGGCACATTTTGATGCAAGTCTAGGGTCGTCATAGGTTAGGTTTCCTGCTAAAATATTCAATCATCACTACTTTAAATTAATCAGCAATTAACATATCGTTTCTTAATTTTGATTTACGAAAAAAATTAATCAGCCACGTGTGGGCAATATTATGTTCTCTATGATTATGTTATTTGTTTTACTCTGTATTAATTTCTAAAATTACTATGACTATACTACTACTTCTTTCTTTTCATATTTATTTTAAAGGCAATATCTTGGTACATTAACTTGTAACTTTTGTGAGCTATTTGTATATATGATATATTTTACAAACTTTTATGAGTTCTTTTTAATATATATATATATATATATGTATATAATTTAGTAGAAATTTTGAATATAATAAGTACATAAAGAGCTATAATTCTATCAACATGATTCAAATCACTAAAAATATATCAAAATTTTTAATTTATTATAAAAAAGTAATTTTTTAAAAAATTTACGAAATAAAAACAAAAGTTTCTTGCAAAACATACGAGTTTCATAAGGGCAGTTCATGATGATTGCTCTGTGATGAATATCCACCAAGAGCTTCAACACATCCAAGTCCCTGATCTCAGCCAATTCTAGATTAACTCTTTAGTGAAGCCTTTTCAAGAGTCAGATGTTATGGATGCTTTATTTTAAATGGCTCCTCATAAATCTCTTCTGGATAGGTTGCCAACTTTTTATCAGGAATATTGGGACATTGTTGGTCGCTCTTTGGTGGATATGCATTTACGTTTTGTCAATAGGAGTTATATGCTACATGCCTTAAATTTTACCTATATTTGTCTCATTTATAAAACTCATTTGTCAACCACCTTGAATGATTTTAGACCCATTAACTTCACTAATGTTGTCTATAAAGTTATATCCAGAATGTTGGTAAATAGATTGCAACCTCTTATGGATTCTTTGATAACCCTTTCTCAAAGTGTTTTTATTAAGGGAAGAGCAATTAGAGACAACATTGTCATTACAGCCAAGATATTGAACTATGTCAAGCGAGTTAAAGTGGTAGGGATAGATGGATTTTTCTGAAATTAGATTTGCATAAGGCATATGATGGGATGTCCTAGACATTTTTCAAGGTCATTCTACAATGTATGGGTTTTCCTTCCCATTGGTGGCAAATGCTTAATTAGTGTGTTAGTATGATGATTTACATGATTTTGTTAAACGGTGCTTCCACCTTTGTTGTTAATCCTTCACAGGGTCTACATCAGGGGATCCTTTTATCCCCTTATCTTTTCCTTCTTTGTAGCGATATTTTGTCTAGCATGCTAATGAATGCTAAGTATCATAGACAAATTCAAGGAGTGAGGCTATAGAGGGCCCTTTCAATGCCCCATGTGATGTATGTTGTGATATGTTGCTCTCCTTCAAAATTACTACTGGGGCTTGCCAACATGTTAAAGAAATCTTGGATTTATATGCTAAGATGGCTAGCTAAGAAATTAATTGTGTCAAATCTAGAATCATTTGTAGTCCTAATGCTAACCCAGTTATGAGAAGTTCCTTGGTTGCTCCCTTTGGAATCCCAATTATGACTATTGATGGGAAATATCTTGGAGTTGATTTGGATCATAGTAAATGGCAGACAAGCCAATGAGGCTATTTTGTAGAAAATTTTAAATAAGTTGAATGGTTAGAAAGGTGCTCAGTTATCCCAAGCTAGTATGTTCACCCTCATTCAGTCTATTATTAATGCCTTAGTTACATATTGTTGACGTCAGATTTTGGTCAGCACTCCAAACTCCGGCCAATGGGGGATTCTTCGGGACCCCTGACCTGCTCTAGCTGGATTAATGTGTGTGCCCAGGTTGATTGACTAAGTTAGCAAGAGAAGAGAAGAGAATATCAGAGAAGGTACAAGGTTTTTACGTGGTTCGGCTAAATCCAGGATTGCTGGACCCTACATCCACAGTAGAGGGTTTTCTATTGTGATAGTTTGGAATCATCTTTTTCTCGCCTCTCCCCTTCCTACTTACAATATCATCCTATTTATAGAGGGAGGATGGGCTCTGATCATTAATTATAAGCTACAGTTGTGTCACATCAAATAAATAAGTATGGGTGGCGAAAAGAATCCTTTCAGTTCATAGGCTACGGAAGCAGGTCTTCTTAGGCCAACATACAGGTTTGTAGCTGTCCTTGCATCAGGCAAAGATGCTATGTTGTCCCAAGCGAGGGTTTCACAGTTTCGGAGTAGTTGTGGGAGTCGCTGGGAGAAAGGCGCGAGTATAGCGGTCGCGGGGTTGTTTCTCGAACCTATCGCTTGCAGAGTTGCGCTATCGTCGGAAGGTGACCCCTCGAACCATTGTTGAGCGAACGCTCAAGACTTCCACTGTTGTTACCATTTCGATGTTTGAAGACTTCTCGCGAGGACTCACCTTCGTCGTCTCCGTGGACTCGTCCTTGTGGAGTCGTATTTTTCAGCATACAACACAAGCCCCCCAACTCTCAGTGCACGTAGCGGACTGGGAGTTCAGTGACCCTTCGATTTTTGTTGAACACATTATTTCTAGAATTGGCTTTTCACTTCCCCATGTCTTTGTGGTTTTCGAAGCAAAATTTGGGCCCCTTTCCAAGGCTATTAATTCGGCTAGTTGGGGAGGGATGAATCTAGACATGTCAGTGGCTTGTCCCCCACTCTATTTAAGGAGGAGGTCCCTTCTCCTTTTGCCTCACAACAAATCATGGATTATCCCGACGAACCTTCTCCGAATTTTTGGTCCCCAGTTGAGGTGTGTATGGTCTGCAGTATATGTGACTCAGAAGAATCAGTTTCCCCGGTGATGTGGGAAAATCTTATATATATGCCGGATTGCGTCCCTTCGGCTCCGCTGTGAAGCGGCTCCCTGGCTGGCTTTGCTCCTGAGAGGTTCTGGCGGGGTTTCCTTCAGGAGGTGCAGGTGGTCGAGAGTTTATGGGGTGCAGCACCGTCGCTGATTGTGCATTTGAAGGAAAATATCGATGGGCTGCCTTCAAAACACGGCCATCCACGACCGGCCTTCCCCTTCTCTTCTTCCTTCTTCTTCTCCGTCCCTTTTTTTTTTACTCCTAGATCCCGTAGTACTTCTCTTGCTTTGTACTCAGAGCTTTCAGATGTAAATTTGCCTCGCTGAGGTCTTTTAATGAATAAAATTTTCTTATTTCCACTTTGCACTTGTTTTGCTTGACTCACGCTTATCTGCAAAAAAATTGAGTATAATCATAAATAAGCATAAACATTTCTTAGCCACAAGTGAGCTGTGGCTTTCCACTGTGATCTTTACGAGGTCGATGTGCAGGAAACCTGTGACTTTATTTTAATTGCATGAGAGCTGCGAATTAAAAAGGGTGAGCGATCTCGTGCTCAATAGTGCACAGGAGAACTGCGACTTTGCTGGGTGGCCGATCTCGTGGTCGGGGCGATCTCGCGATCATGTGCCTAGGGGGTGACCATTCTTATGGTCAGGGCCATCTTGTGCCCAAGAAGTATTTTTATAGCGCCCTCTCCATTACGGGGTGACCTATCTTGTGCCCAAGAGGTATTTTTACAGCGTCTTCTCCACCTCAGCGAGCTCAAGACTCAACTGGCGAGATGTTTTTAAGCGTCTCCACGCCTCAGCGAGCACATCTGCCACGCTGGCCCGTCAGTAAGCCCGTAGCTCAACTGGCTAATTGAGTTTGATCCACAGCGTCTCCACGCCCCAACGAGCACGTCTGCTACGCCGACTAGTCAACAAGCCCACAGCTCAACTGGCTAGGTGAGTTTTACTGAGTTTTATTTCAAAAGCGTCTCCACGCCTTAGCTAGCGCGTAGCTACACTAGCTAGTCAGCAAGCCCCCAGCTCAACTGGCTAGGTGAGTTTATTTCAAAGCATCTCCATGCCTTGGTGAGCGCATAGCTATGCCGGCTAGTTAGCAAGCCCGCAGCTCAATTGACTAGGAGAGAACTCATCAATTTTCCTCCGAATTACATCACGGGGAAACATCAAGTAATAAATCAGAGTGCTCCCGCCTTTGCCTTTCACGAGGCTTGTGACAGGTTGCCATCGCGTAAGTGACATGTGTTATCTGATCAAAAAGAGATCTTATATTAGTTCACAAATTTAGGCATTGCTACAATTTTACAGAATTCATAGAAGTTAAAATATAGTCCTGATAGTAGGGGATCATTCCCGTTCAGCCCTGTGATGCTGGGATCCATGCTGTTGTTTGGAAGGCCACAGGACGTAGTCGTGTAGGCGTCCCTTCTTAATGAGATCTTCAATAGTGTCTCGTAGTGCCCAGCACCCTGAGGTGACATGCTCGAACTCGTTATGGTACGCACAAAACTTTTCTCGATTGATCCTGGACCTGCCGATCGTCCTCAAAGGTGGAGGCTATCCGAAATCTTCCTGGTTCCTCTCTATTGCAAAAATGTTGTCTTGAGCGTCTGACAAAATGCTATAAGTGTCATGCCGGGCCTGGAATGAGGGTCCTTCACTCCTTCCTTTCTTGGCGAATCGATACTCGAGGTTATCGTTCCCGCTCTCACAATTGCCTCTTTTCTTGCCCGACGCTGGGCTTCCTGCCTCGGGGCTTCGCGGGCCGAGGGTTTCGTCCCATCTGACTTGCTTCATGGCCTGCTCGTAAAACTTTCCCAGGGTGCTCATTGGGTACTTGTACAGGCTTTTAAACAATTTCCCATCTCTGTGGAGTCCCGCGGAGATAGCGGTCAGAACGGCTTCGTCCAAGGTTTTCTCGACATTGTTGGCCTCGCGCCTAAAGTGAGTAAGGTAATCCTTTAGCACCTCCTGCCTGCCCTGGAAGATGGTAGCAAGATGGCACGGGGGCGCAAGCTGCCT
>JANHAO010019374.1:0-13245 GCA_026873985.1 Saraca asoca
TACAATGATAATTGCATATGCAGTAAATCTATTACATCAGCATTTATTGTACAAGATAGAATTTACAGGCCAAATCTTCTACTTTCGATTACTGCAAGCCATCTTCCGCAGGCAAGACCCCATTTGTCTATTGGGGCAAGACATGACTCGGCCTTCTATTTGGTGAGCTTCACGTCGCTACCTACACTTCGCTGATCGGATCGCATAGTCCAGGGTTGTGCACATTATCAAGATAATGATGTTGAACTCACTCTATCGGGTTCGAGTTCGAGTCAAGGGGTAGCACTCACGATGTAGATTAAAGGCATAGCGATCCAGATAGTTCTTCTGACCAGTCCTTTTGTCACTTTTAGGCTTCATGCACGTCCATCCAAGACGAGCTAATTTTCACATATGACAATACCATTTTTGCTTGTCAAGCTAATATGTATGGATCATGCTCTCAAGTCACTAGAATAGATCAGCCGAGAGAAGTTGATAGAAGTAAATTGTAAAGGATCTTTTCTTATACCCCTATTGGTATTGACCCATTTACATTTGAATAAGGCAATAGTAAATTAGCCATGGTAGTTTAACTTAATCATATCAATCAATTTTCCATAATACCCTAGCTCTATAATTGTAAAAATTCCATAATTTTGAGTTTTCAATCCTTCTTCTTGATTAACTATACAAATGTTGATAGGAAAATTCGATTCTACCAGACACCAGTTAACCAGTGTAGGTCTTATTTCCCCAAACTGTTCTTTGGAGGATGAAGTGAGAGATGGAGAAGAATATGGGAATGGGGGAGAGGAAGAAGAGTAAAGAAGAGTAGTATTTTTAACGTCGTTCAGCTAAATCTGAGTGCCACTGGACCCTACGTCCACGATAACTTTTATTAATCTAAAGTGAATTCTATAAAGTTTTAGTATAATGGATTCTCCTCTTTTTTATAAGGGTCTTTCCCCTCTTATTTATAGAAGGAAGAAGGTTACAATTGTAATTTTACATATTGCAAATACATCATTACAAACATTAAATGTACAAGACAATTATCTTCCTGTAATTCGACTCTTATAGATGGCTTTTTGTGGGTAGGCCACATATGCCTACTAGATTTAAGACCTAACGCAGGTCTACCTAGTGTTTTCATCTCGTTAAACCTTTAGCTGAGCAATACACCCTGTCTTGCAAGCTGAAATGCTTAGCTCTGAGTTACTGGCTTTCTCTCAGCGAAGCAAGCTTAGCTTTTGACGAGCTCCAATGAGCTATTTCAGGCCTTGCTTGTATCACAACCTCTCGGTTAGTGAGGTGGAGCTATTCCTAGCTGGTTCTTGGTCTTTATGGGTTTCTTGCCCTTTTTATTTATGAGACCGAATTTTGCTTACAACATAAGCCTTCTAATTCTTAATTCATTTTGCAGACTAGAAGTTGTATTTTTCCTAAAGCCTTGTTTGCAATTTTGGTCAAGGTCTTTGTATTCAAACGATCGTGCTATCTTTTCTATCTTTCAAACTTTCATTTCTTCTACCTTGGTCATACTTCTTATTGTGCATGATTTATAGCCATTGGTGTGGCGGCCTTGTTTTCTCTAGACCATTCGATTTAAGGCAGCCAATTGTCCATTAGGTCTTTCGCTGAACCTAGACTAGTTTATAAAGCCTGAGAAGCTCTTCTTGCTTCTTCGTGAAGTGGCTTGATGGAAGCTTTAGTTAAGCCTCCCATGTTTCTAATAGTTCAGCTTCTGGCGAAGCGTTTTGAGGTGTGCATGGCCTAATGTAGAAGATTATGAGGCGTGAATGGCCTAATGCATGTGACCCTCATGGATAGCTCTTCATGCTAGCTTCGGGGGTCTTGTACAAATCTTGGATTATTTCTTCATGGCCCCAACATGAGTTGCAGCCTTACCAGCCAGACTCCTGCATTTTTTTGAATTATTCTAGGTATGGAGGAGCTATTGGCTGAGGAGGGATATAAGCATAAGCAGCCAACCTTGCTACTCTTCCTATCGGTAGGAGTCTGTCTCCTGGTAGCTGGCTTTTTTCCTCTCTGTGGAAGCGATAGCTCTAGGCTTTTATGCTTTTGTTTTTGTATTTCCCTCCTTTCGATGTAAATTTACCTCATTAGATGAGACCTTTTAATGAATGAGCTTTCTCCATTGTTTTGCACTTTCTGAATGTATTTCTTCTATAAAAAAAATAGTTGAATAAGATGTTCAGGTGACCAGTCAGTCATATTCAGTCAATAAATCTTAGCATCTAAGTGCCCTTGTAGTCAATAAATGATATTTTGATAGGCCGCATGCTAGCTGTGCCTGAAGGGAGAGACCGCATGCAAACTGTGATCATTTATTCACATGAAAGTTGCATTTCACTTCTTGTACCATGGTAACTTTGTTGCTTATTGGGCAAGTAGCTAAGTTTATTCTGATGTCTTTGTACCTTATTGAGCTCATAGCTCTTTGTCAGATTTTAAGTGTTTAATAGTGCCTCTGCACCTCAGCGAGCTCTTGGTTGCACTGGATTTTAAGTGTTTAATAATGCCTCCGCACCTCAGTGAGCTCTTGGCTACACTAGATTTTGAGTGTTTAATAGTGCCTCTGCACCTCAGTGAGCTCTTGGTTGTACTAGATTTTGAGTGTTTAATAGTGCCTTCACACCTCAGCAAGCTCTTGTCTGGCGGGATTTTGAGTGTTTAACAATGCCTCTGCACCGCAGTGAGCTTTTGGCTGCACTAGATTTTGAGTGTTTAATAATGCCTCCGCACCTCAGTAAGCTCTTGGCTGTGCTAGATTAATATAAGAATAGCTTTCCTTTCTGAGTAGCATTTTGCTGGGTATTTAGACAAGAATTCTGAATATTTTCATTTTACCTCAATTTGATATTACAAGATCAAAATATGGTTCTGATGGATGCCTCTTGCTCCCGATGAATGGTTCACTGGCTCTGCCGAACTTGCCATTCTGATGACCTCACTACATAATCTGTAATCGGCCTCTTCTAATGAGGTCTTCTATAGCATCTTTCAATGCCTAGAATTCTAAAGTATTGTGCCCAATCTCATTGTGGTAGGCACAAAATTTATTTTTATTGCTCCTAAATTTGCCAGGAGTCAAGAGGGGCTTAGGCTTCCTAAAATTTTCCTTGTCTCATTCTACTGTAAAAATCTTGTCTTGCATATCAAACAAAATGTTATAGCTTTCATAGTGGCCTCAATGTTAGGGTTGCACGCACTTCGCCATCTTTGTGGGTTGGTCACTAGGACCACTGTTCTGATTCTCTTCACTCCCCTTTTTGCCTTGAGGAGCAACAACCATTTCACCCTTATGCCTGGGCTCTTCTGTGCTGAAGGTCTCCTCCCATCTTATTTGTGTGGCAGCTCACTCATAAAATTCAGTGAGATCTTAAGTTGGGGACTTGTAAAGGCTTTTGTATAACTTTCCATCCTTGCGGAACCCTGCTAAGATTGCAGTTAGGATGCTCTCCTTTGAGGGATTTTCTATGAAGTTAGCTTCATGCTTAAACTTGGCTATATAATCCTTCAGTGATTCATTCTTACAGTGAAAGATCATTGCGAGATGGCAGAAAGGTGTGAGCTACTTCTTCAATGGCCGGTACTAGTCGATGAATTTCTTTTGACATTCTTCCTAGCTATTGATGGTACAAGCTAGGAGGCTTCTGAACCATGCTTGAGGTATGCCTCCTAATGTGGTTAGGAAGATGCGATATTTGACCAGAGGATTAGTTGTTTGAAGATCTATCTGGACATTAAATGCATCCATATGGTTGCATGGATCACTGTTTCCATCATACAATAGGATAGCGGGCACTTTAAGTTTCTATGGAAGGGGCTACATTTCGATCTCCGCAAAGAATGGTAAGCTTTCCTCATGATAAGGTCAATTATTTTAAGAATGGGGGCACTCCTCCAGTTGTTTCAACCTTTGGAGAACTTCCCTCATTATCGAGTCTCGCATTTTGGATTGCGGGCTAGAGCTTTTAGCTTGTTACGAGCCCCTAGGTTGCTGATCATCATGATTCTTGCGAGCTTCCTTCTAGGCTTCTTCATGTAGTTGCTAGAGCTATGCTACAATTTCCTCTTACCTTTGTGCATCCCAGGCTTACACTTGTGCTAGCACTTTAACAACTTCGGCCAGCTCTCTTACCATGTTCTCAAGCACTGGCAATGGCTGATGAGGCATTTGCGCTTCTTCAGTTTCGAGGGCAACGGTAGGCTAAGGATGAGTTTCGGCATTAGAAACATCTACTGGCTGAACAACTGGAGTGTTAAAATTCCTAGTGATTCTTCCTCTCACCATCATAGCTAATTAGAAAAGCAATTTGGAGAGCAGATAGGCCCTCTTTCTAGTGCCAAAAATGTTGACAGTAAAATTCAGTTCTGCCAAACTCCAGTCAACTAATGTAGTTCTTGTTTCCCCAAACTACTCTCTGGAGGATGAAGTGAGAGACAAAGAAGATAACGATGATGGGGGAGAGGAAGAAGAGCAAAGGAGAGTAGTATTTTTAACATAGTTCAACTAAATTCGGGCGACACCAGACCCTACATCCATGGTAGCTTTTATTAATCTGAAGTGAATTCTACAAAGTTTTAGTATAATGGGTTCTCCTCTTTTTTACAAGGGTCCTTCCCCTCCTATTTATAGAAGGAAGAAGGTTACAATTGTAATTCTATATGCTGCAAATACATTATTACAAACATTAAATGTACAAAACAATTATCTTCCTGCAATTTGGCTCTTGCAAATGGCTTTCTGCGGGCAGGCCCGATATGCTTGCTAGATTTGAGACCTGACACAGGTATGCTTGGTGTTTTCATCTTGTTAAGCCTTTAGCTGAGCAATACACTCAGTCTTGCGAGCTGAAATGCTTAGCTCGGGGTCACTGCTAGCTTTCTCTCAGTGAAGCAAGCTTAGCTTTCGACAAGCTCCAATGAGCTGCTTCGGGCCTTGCTTGTATCCCGACCTCTTGGTTAGCAAGGTGGAGTTATTCCTAGTTGGTTCTCGATCTTTGCGGGGCTCTTGTTCTTTTTATTGTGTGAGACTGGATTTTTCCCACAACAATGAAACCTAAAGCCATTCATGTTATAAACATTAAACCCCTTAGTTTGCCGGAGAGGTCCTTGAGCCAAAAACTTTAAATCATCTAACACTTCCACTTGATTATCGATGTTCCTAATCTATAAAGATTGAAATATTGTAAAATATTATTTACATAGATTAAAATTGAATAATTATTAACAAATATAGACATTTAAACTTTTGCAGCAAGCAAACCATTAAACAAATTCCTTATTAATAGCTTTTGTTATCTCTACCACTAATCGAATTAACCTACTAAGTCATCTCTTTGTTTGAATCCTCAATTCCTCAATGAATAGGTTAGTTATCATGCAATTGAATAACACATGACTATGTGTTTGTGCTAACTCCCATTGTGTTAGCATAAAAGTTGAGACCTTTCCAACTGGCCAACCTATTTTTGAAAAGATAGATGACTCTTCCTAGGAGTCACAATGACTAAAGTCATCATCAACATGTCTAACCTAATTGAATCTTGTCTCAATTCCATCCAAATACCTTGAATAGAAAGTAAGACATTCCTTATCTGAGTAACCTTTGGCTATTGAGCCTTCTAGTTGAGCTTTATTTTTCACATAAGACTTTAAATATGAGTACAAAGCAAAACATATAAATATGATTAGCAAAGCATTTAATTACTAATATTGCAATTGTTATTGAAAATAAATCAAACAGATGCACCTCTCAATGGGATACATCCATCGATAATGTATAGGTCCTCTACGTTTTGCTTCCTCAACTAGAAGAATAGTCAATGAACCATTATAGTAAAGAATGATGGAGGTAATAACATCTCTATATGACAAAATGTGAGTTCAATTCTTTCTTGAAGCTTGTCAAGCTCAACAGGATTCAAAGATTTACCACAAAGTTGTTTGAAGAATGAATACAACTCAACTAAAACTACATTTACTTTCTCTAGTAACAAATTGCGTAATGCTAATGGTAATAATTGCTCCACAAGAATATATGGATCATGACTTTTTAATCCAAAAAGCTTACGATGTCTTAAATCAATACATGTTGAAATATTACTTGAATATCCATAAGGTACTTTCACATTCTTCAATATATAAAGAAATACATTCCTTTAGGCATTTGTCATTGCAAAAAATGCCAAAGGGTACTTCCTACTCTCACTAGCCCACAGATTTTGCCTTACATTCATTGCTTGTAAGTCTTTATGAGCATTAAGATAGTCCTTCATTTTCCATTGTTCATTGAGAAAATTATAAATCACATTATCACACATATTTTTCTCAATGTGCATAACATCAATATTGTGACATGACAAATAAAATTCTTAATATGAAAGTTAAAAAAATATACTCTTCTTCTTTTATTGTTGTGTTTCACTTTCATTTGCCAGTGTACCTTGAGATCTTTTTCCTACTTCTTTCATCATGGATATCTTTCCAAATATGACATCAACATTTTCAAATTATTCAAAAATTTTGAAACCAGACAATATTTTTGGTGGGTCTCTCAACTTTGTGTTTCCATTGAATCAAGAAAGAATTGAACTCACATTTTGTCATATAGAGATGTTATTACCTCCATCATTCTTACCATAGGGAAAACATTAAGGCTTAAAGTCAAAGTTATAAACTGGACAAACCAAGCCAGTGTAAGTATTCCACCCAGACCAATTTTTAAGTCCCAGAAAGTCATCAATTGTCCACATTAGAGCTGTATGCATTTTAAACATTTTATTTGTTGATGCATGATATGTTTCCACACCATCATTCCATAACTCTTGCAATTCTTGGATAAGAGTTTAGAAGTAAATATCTATGTCATTCCTAAGCATTCATTTTCCTGGAATAATCATTAAAAGGAAAAAAGAGGTCTACTTCATACACATCTAGGGAGGCAAGTTATGAAGGATTAAAATAACTAGCCATATGCTATAATTGGTGCTTAAATTCCCATAAGGATTGAAACCATCACTAGCAAGGCCAAGTCTCACATTCGAAAGATTTGAAGAAAATTCTAGGTATGATGAATCAAAAATCTTCTATGCTTCACAATCTTTTTAGATGTCTCATTAAATTGTCATTGTTACTCTCCACAACATGCCACTTTATGTGCTCTGTAGTTTTAGATAATATGAATAATCTTTGCAAATGTGGCTTGAGTGGATAGTAATGTAACACATTTTCAGGAATTTTCTTCCCATTTTTCTACCATTGGGTGCATCCCTTCTATTATCGTTGCTCTTTGGTTTCCATTTAGAGGTATGACATATCTTGCACTCTTCTCTATATGCATCCTCTCCCCAATAAAGCATGTGTTATTTGGACATACTTGTATCTTTGTTAGGTTGAGACCGAGCTTGTTGATAATTTTCTTAGTCTCATAGAAAAATTCAAGGATCTTTGCATGAGCAAATGCATCATGTAGTATCTCTAATATCATGGACATTGCTTTATCAATAATACCACACAAGCACTTGATATGATAAAGTTTGACTAGAAAAAAGAGTTTTGAATACTTGGAGCACCCTTCATACAATTCTTGATTTTCATCTCTAACTAACTCATAAAATTCTCTAGTTTGTTCACTCGAACCCTCATTTAGATTTAACTCCTCACCTTCTGTAATTGGTTCTAGTGGTGTGTTAAGTTTAATCAAATTGTGTCTAGAGATTCCAAAAGTATCATTTATAATGTTTTGAATTGAATTCTTGAAGGATAGTGATGTAGATGGTTCATTGGCATGATACCCACTATATGAAATGTCTACAACACTTAATTTCCATGCCAAATCCACTTTGTGTATCCAATAGCGAATTATTTCAACATCAAGTGCTCATATGCTTGATTTTTAGTCAACCAATGTTTAAATCTAGAATCAAGACAGGAACATTTTATTCTCCCTTCAACGAATCAATTTGCTATTGCAAAATCCAAAAATTCTTCTAAACCCTTAGCATATTCAGTCATGTTCCTAGGTAAGATAATCCAACATTTGTCCATTACCATGGCTAGTACACTACCTACCTAAGAATGAAAATTATAGAATATTCGTTAAATCCAACTTAAACAAGTTTAGTTCCAATATCTTTTACCATGTTTAAAAGATTGAAATAGCGTGAAATCAATTTAAAATCAAGGTTTATAATTTAAAATTATTAGTAATATATTATAGGTATAAAAGTATATATATATTTTTTATTTGGAGTCCTAAACAAAAGACCTTATATTATACTAAATTCAAATAACTTTCTTTTAAGGAGGAAAAAAAAAAGAAAAGGATGAAAAGGGGGAGACAAAACAATAAAGAAGATATGTGAAACCTATGTAAACTTAGCAGTTTACTCAATATTTCGATATCATAACTCTCAAGCCTACAAACCAAGAAGTTGCCTGTGTTTGGTCCATGCAAATCTAACCCAAAGTTAACATGAAAAAAAGTTTAAGTTATCCACGTATATTAAGGAAAAAATTAAAGTAGGAAATAAAAATTTAAAATAAAAATTTACCAATAGAACAGAAATTCGGGTTTTAAATTTTAAGTTAACAACATTACAATTGTGATCTCTCGAGAAACATACCAAATGCTATATATATATATAGAATCCAAAAGTGAAAGGAAAAATGATTGAGACTTTAACTAAATGATTATCTATTAAGATGTTTTAATTAGGTATATAAGGTAAGTAGTTTTTGGATTAATTAGCAATATAATAAATTCTTCTCAGATAATATTGACAGTTTCATTATGAAGGGTGGAGTGGAAGCTAGCTAGCTAGTTAATTGGCTGCTTCCAGCAAATAGCAAAGAACATGCATGATAGCCCACTTTTAGGCAAAACTAAAGGAAATAATAAATACCAAAGGTAGATCCCATTTTTTTTTACCAATGAAAGACAAAGGCCTGCTCATTCATTAGGACACAATTTTTGCAGATTTGACTGCATATTACCTGACAAGAGAAATAAATATAAGATCTTGAATTTTGTTAAGCTACTTGCTTCTTTAAAATTGTTTTAATTTCTTCATGCTTGTGGGTGAGAAAAGATATCAACAAGTACAAATTGGGTGAAGATATTCTTTTGGAAGCACAAGCTGAGGTGAGGCAGTTGTATGAATTGAGAGGAATTATAGGAATGATAATTAAAAAATGTTAGAGAAATTAACTTCTATGGCTGAAGATGAAAAGAAAAGGAGGAGAGAAGCAGAAGCAGGCTTTTATTTCTTTCTATCTTTAAAAAGTGATATATAGTTATTGCTTCCTAACCCTTTAATCCTTAATTATGACTTGTGTAGTAAAAAATATTAATTAGTTGATTTCAAATATATATAGCTCGATATTAATTAATTTAATAGAAGTGGATTTGTTATGTTTGTGTTTCAGCCTCGTTCTCCAAAGCACAAAATTTTAAGTTAACAATATTATCTCTCTAGGAACAAGGCAAAGCACCAAAAAAAATTGTAAGTTATCCATAATCCTTTTTTTAGATTTTCTACAGATTTATCCTGAAATAATTCATTACTATAGTTGAAACAGAACAACAAGTCTGTCCATGATAGAAGAACTTGCAGTAAACTTCAAATTTTCAAATTAAAAAGAAAATAAAATCATGAATTTCCGACCTATTACTAGGAGGATTATATAATAATGTTTTAGTACCTCAGATTTCCATATGGAAATTGAAAAGAAAAAGAGTAAATTAATTCTACTTTTAAAATTCACATCTGCTAATGTCTTAACCAATGTGAAACTAGCAATGAGAATGAAGATCTCCTTGATAGATTTCAACTTATACTACCTAAATCCAGGGGATTTATATGCAAAGTTCAAGGGAAGAGAAGAATAAACAAGTTTAACCTCTAAATTCAAGGGATTTATGTGCAAAGTGCAAAAGAAATAAGAATCCTAACCTCTGAAGTCTACCAATCAATTAAATCATTACACTTGGAATAAGCTTATAGTCTTCCAATTCTTGGATTGTTAGCTTAGTTCATTCAAGAACAAGGACATAAAAGAAATTTTGGTGTTGGAGCTCCCAAGAGCAAGCTTAAAGTAGAGCAAAATAGTTGAAATGATGAGAATAGTACTCAAGCATATTCAAAAGCTCACAAGAAAAACAGTAGAAAATGGTAATGTGCACAACTACTCATGACTAGTATGTACTAATCTAAATATATAGATAGTCCAAAGTCTTCCAACACATGATGTAGATAATAGAGTCTTTAAATTTGGAATAAGGGCTTTTTCATCATAACATATTACAGAAGAAGGATTCCAAAAGAATTTTACATTTCTTGAGCAACAAAAAGAGCTTTCTTCTAAAATTTTGTGACACAGATAGATAAGATAATTAATCAACTTCAAGGAAGTTTGAGGCCACAAAATCCATCAAAAGTATTTTGCCAATTCAGTGATCAAGAGTATCATAAGTATCACATTATGGTGTAATTAGTTTTAGGTTCAATGGCATCTCCTATGGCCTCTTAACAAGGGAAGAGTCAAAGGTCTGAGCTGAAAATATCTATTCTACCTAGGGCTTATTTACATATAGATTTAGTATCATGTCCTTACCAAAGCCATACTAAATTAAAATCTTAATATATAATGTCTTGTTTACCATGAATATGTTTACTTGTCTTAAACTCCTATGAATGTGTAAATGCATCATTCAAATTATAAAAGCTCCTATGAATTGAGAACTCACTTATTGGACACATTCAACTAGTTTTTGAAGCTTTTGATTGTCCAACATTGCTAGAATCAATTTCTTGTTTTCATCAATATACTACAAAGCACCATAACAGGGCATTCAGCAAGTTCACCTTTGAGAAAAAAAATTGTAGCCAACCTCTAAACTAGATAACAAAAAGCTAAGTTCAATAAGCTTAATACACAACCTTTGAAGATTAATGGGATGCTGATAAATTCATTGGCATTAAAAAAATTCATAAGAATCCAGATAACAAAAGGCAGTGAAAAATCATAAAATCAAGTATCATAAAGAAAGTAGAGGACACTAAATCACATCATAATCATTTGGTTATAACAAAAAAAAGAGAAAATTACACAAAATTTTATGTTCATATATTCTATAAGAACCCTATTCAACTATAACCCAAACCTAGAATGGATCACTCCTCAAATAAGAAATGGATTAAATTTGGAAAAAATTTGAAGCCAAAAAAAGACCTTAAATTTAAGGCTAATTGAAGGAGAACAGAGAAATCTCAAAAAATTTAAAATGAAGAATAAATAGCATAGAGAAGTGAAAGGAGAACCTGTAGTATTCTTGTGGTAGTAGAGGGAATCGCAATCAAACAAGAGAAATACGAGCAACACGAACTTTCCAACGTAGCACAATCATGGGCAATCAACAAGAAAAATGAAGGCTAAGTTCTTGTAGAGCAATCAACAAGGGTTTAAAGGGGTTTTTTAGTTGTTGTGAAAGTGTCTTAGCTTGAGATGAATAACAACATTTCACTTCGAAGATACTTGATCTTCTACAAAATAAATCATTTGAGCTTAGGATGCATAGATGAAAGGCTTATGCTCTTAACGTTCACTAGTGTGAATCAATCTATTAAAATTTACAACATTTAAGCACCAAGCATCCTTTCTAAACCCTCTACCATTAGTGGTGTTAGCCTACATACACTTAAAGAGGGTCACAAATTTTTCATAGTAATTAAGCTCAATAATATTTACCAATTTCCCATAATTTGGAGGATTAGCATCCTCCCCGTTTATATCTTGATGGCTAGAAACACAATTGGTTATAAAAGTTATGAAAACTCTAGAATTCTAGATTTTTAATCCATTTTCTCGAGCTAATGTCCAAAACTTATATCCATTAACATTAAATGTTAAAAAATTTCTAGCATTTGAAGAGGTCCTTGGGTAAGTTGCTTCAAATTATCTAACACAGTACTAACCACGTCATTCATGAAAACTTAATAGAAGAAAATTATCTTTTACAACTATGCTTAAAAAAATAATTCTATAGTAACTCTCTTTTATGACTTACCTGTCTAGAAAACCAGTCAGTAAAATCTTTGCTAACTATCTTCTACTACTTAGTAAAGGAATGTGCCTGGCTCCTTATTCTTCTCTTCACATATAGTCTAAATTCCCTACAAAAGGATCAAAGATATAACCTCAAAGCTAAGTAATCTTAGGAAAAATAGTAAAGAATGTGGATATTATTATGGATACTTACTCCATAAATAGATCAGCCCTTTTACAATTGAATAACACATATTGATGTGCATATATCTTCTCCACATGTGTCAATATGAAATTAGAACCGCTACCTACCGGTCTACCTATCTTGGGAATGATAGTAGACACTTCTTCACTTTCAATATCATTTAGTTTATTATTAATGCATCTTATTTCATTAAACCTTGTTCCAATTCTTTCTAAATATCTTGAATAGAATGTAAAACACCCTCTGGATATGTACCTTTCAGCAATGAAACCTTCTAGTTGAGCCTTATTGCATACATAAGACTTTATATATCCCAAATATCTACGTAACAAAAGATATCATTAAAAAAAGATAATTACAAGTACAGGCTAAAATGGATAAAATCAACTATTACCTTTCAATAGGGTACATCCACCAGTATTGTACTAGGCCTCTTAGTAGTAGTTCATCAGCTAGATGAACACACGAATGACCCATAATGGTGAAGGATGATGGGGAAACAAGATCTCCAAATAACAAAGTGTAAGAATAATTTATTGTTGGACACTCTCAGAGTCATCAAGGTTGAAAAATTTCATAGACAGTATAAATTATAGTATGAACATGACTACATCAATGTAAATGGTATAAATTGACAATTTTGCTTGGCCAAGAGCAAGAAGGGATGGCCAAAAAATTTCAAAAATTTTTCTCCCTTGGCCGAACAAAACCCCCATAAATCTATTGGTGAGAGGTCTCAAATACTACTCAGAACAATTCTAGAGTAAAAGGAAGAGCTTACTAACCTTTAGTCCAGCTTAAGCAACGGAAGAAGAGGATGTTTCTGAGTAACCAAGTAGTCCAAGTGTATTGCCTCTACCGGTGATCCATGCTAGGAAAATCCTCTTAATGGCCTCCAAAGCTCTCCTCTTGGTGCTAGCAAAGATAGAGCTTGAAGGGGATGAATTTTGGAGCCAAAAGCACCGAACAATTCGGTCTTCTTC
>JANHAO010019375.1:0-13256 GCA_026873985.1 Saraca asoca
CCGTACTCGCCGGTTCTGTGTTACAACTACGCCGTGCGCTTGCGGTATTTTTAAAACGTGCAGTAAGTTTGCAGCACATCACTTACCCTCTTCCAAGCTCTCAGACACCTCATTTTGGACCCCCCCCCCCCCATCTTCATGCAGCAAGTGTTTTTTTGGGCATGCCTTCCATCACTTCAATATCATACATCCACCATCCTCACAAAGCTTCACTTCACTTTCAAGCCATAATCCATGATGTTGCTACTCTACTTGGGAACTTTCAATCTATCTAACTTGGGATGCCATCCCCAATGCTAAAACTTCATCACTTGACTAGACATACTCTACTTACCATTGGCATAGGCGAGTGGTATTTCCCTTACTCCTTTTAGCTATCTTTTGTATAACAAAAAAAAAAAAAAAAACCTTAGATTCTGACTAGCTTAAGAGATTACTTTTTTTCTTTCATCTTATTTATTAGTGATCATTTATGTATATTTCCATAAATGTAGATATACATGCCCACCAAAAAAAGCAAGTTTTGTAATTGGTACAATCAATAAATCATATTTATGTAATGAATTTTTTATGTATGAATTATGATTAAATTGACAGTTTATGATTTGATGATTATCACCATGTCGTTTAATCTTAAAATTTTATCAAACTAAACATGTATATATTTCATCTATTTGACAAAATTAACAATTTCATCCTTAAAATTATAAGGCGTTGATAAATTAATCCTTACATTATAAAAATGATTATAATAATTTTTAAGTAATATTTATTTATACAATTTCATCGCTCCATACATATAATTTTATCCCTGAACAATTCTACTGATGAAATTATATAAATAGAATATTATTTACATATTACTATAGTCATTTTTATAATTTAAGGACCATTTCATTTATACAATTTTATCCCTGGACAATTCTATGACAGGAAGAAATTATACAAACAAAGTATTATTTAAGGATTACTATAGTCATTTTCATAATTTAAGAATCATTTTACTAACACTTAACAAGTTCAAGGTCGAAATTATTAATTTAAACTATTTTTCAATGCCAATTAAATTTCTACCCTTTGTAATATGATATCCGATTGCATGTTGAGCTTTGTTCTGAGCTAGTGTGAGGTCAAATTTCTATGTTAGATGCATGCATGGCGGATCTTGTTTAAGACTAAGGGTCATGGCCCATTGCAAAACATTCGCATTCCTAGCTAGCTATATTATGTAGGCACCCCACATATTAATTAACGCCATATTGACTTATATAATTAATAATGTTTTGGGTTAAACAAATTATTCTTGATAATATATAAGTTTGTGAAATCAAAAATAATATATATGAACTTTTTATTTCAGGAAAAAATTATTTTGACTTAGGGGAGAAGAATAGAATGAATGATCTTGATCCAGTAAGCCTAGAACCTTGACTGGCCATCGTCTACTACATGACTCGTTGAACATTTGAAGTCACCTCATAATCTTTCTTTCGGAGAAGTTGAAGTGCTACTGCTAATGCCTTTGAGTCTTTGACCAGAAAATAATTTTGCTTGAAAATTTTTTCTCCAAACTCCAATTGCCTCAAATAAGAAAAAGGCCCTAAACCACAAGCAAATTAATGATAACATTTTTGTTTTTCTCCATAATCAACAATTGAAGCATCTCCAGTTTGCTACATGGATTCATTTTCTGTAATGAAGAAATGTTGAATGGCGGTGGTGGGCCTCATTGCTTTGGCATAAAACCATGTGGGGCACCTAGGCTTTCAACCTTTTATTGATTCTCAAATAATAGCATCAAATGTTGGCTAACGAAAAACAACTTAATTATAAGCAGCTTCCTTTCATAAAATTCACTTCCAATAACGAGTAATTGATTGGTATGAGTCCTCCCACTTCACATGGCTTCCAGCCTTTCTTTTCTCATTGTTTATGGGTCAAATCATTAACATTTGATTGCTCAATAAAATGTATAATATCTCCTTTCACATTATACCTTCTTATATTTGAATTCATACATAATAATTGCATAGAGCCAGATGTGCACATGTGGTGGCAGCAAAATGGGTTACAATAGCTTTATGACAAGGAATGGGGTTTGGTAAGCGCAGACAATGATTGTTACAAAACACATTCCCTTAAAATACACCATTTTCTTTCTCTGTCTCTTCTTTAAACTCACAGAAGCCTCCAATCTAGTTTCTCAAGTAAAACTTAAGCCAGTTAGGTCACTAGAAATCCAACCAATATTTGATTTAATCATATTTATGGAAACAGGAACCACGTAAAAAAGGATTTGTGCTGTGTCTGCTTGAATATAACAGAATGTATGACAAGTCATAAGTGTAGACGAGATCAATTAGTAGAGCCTTTAGTCTTTTAGAATCAAAAGTAAGAGGTCAAATCACAAGCAGAAGCAGCTAAAACTTGGGTTGACCCAACCATTAGACATAATTAATTTTTATGAGTTCTGGAATACATTCTCTGCATGTTATAATGTCTAGGAGTTTTCAAATGAGTCCAAAGATTGACAGTCATTAGTTGCACATGATTAGCTGGTCCAGATCCCAAGTGCCCACGTATATCTAATTAACTAAACCTCTTTTGCCTTATCAGTTCTCCCATCATTAGCTCAACTATAAATCAAATTGTCTATCACAACTTCTTATAACTATCTCTGGCCTCACCCTTTTTCCTTTATTACCTCCATTAAAATATGCCATACAGTTAAGAGGAAAGAACAACAAAAAATGCAGACCAAATTGTTGTTCTTCATCTTGTATTGTTACATTGGCCTTTCTCTTGCTTTCGCTTTGGGAGCTTATACTGCAGAAACTGATGAATTGTCAACTTTGCTGTCAATTAAATCCAGTCTCATTGATTCGATGAATTATCTGAAGGATTGGCAAGTTTCAAGCAATGTGACAGAAAAAGGCTCACCCTATTGTAAGTGGACTGGAGTGTGGTGCAACTCTAAAGGCTTCGTTGAGAGACTCGACCTCTCCAACATGAATCTCAGCGGTCATGTTTCAGACCACATTCAAGCCCTTTCAAGTCTCTCTTCTTTCAACATAAGCTGTAATAATTTTGCTTCTTCATTGCCAAAATCGATGTCCAACCTCTCCTCACTGGAGAGCTTTGATGTGAGCCAAAACTACTTTACCGGCAGCTTTCCCACTGGTCTTGGAAGAGCGGCAGGATTAAGATCAGTTAACGCCTCAAGCAATGATTTCTTGGGTTTTCTTCCAGAGGATCTCGGAAATGCTACATTGCTAGAAAGCCTGGATTTTCGAGGGAGTTACTTTGAAGGTTCAATCCCAAGGAGCTTCAAGAATTTGCAGAAACTCAAATTTCTTGGTCTTTCGGGGAATAATTTTACGGGAAGTATTCCTGCGGAACTTGGACAACTTGTTTCTCTAGAGACATTGATCCTAGGATACAATGAGTTTGAAGGTGAGATCCCAGCAGAGTTTGGCAACCTCACCAATCTTCAGTACCTTGATTTGGCAGTAGGTAGTCTCACTGGTCAGATTCCAGCTGAATTGGGTAGGCCGAAGAAACTCACTACAATTTACTTGTACAAGAACAATTTCAAAGGAAAGATTCCACCTGAATTTGGCAACATTACATCACTCGAATTTTTGGACCTCTCTGACAACAAAATATCAGGTGAAATTCCTGGAGAACTTGCCAAATTGGAGAACTTGCAGCTCTTAAATTTAATGAGCAACAATCTAACTGGCACCGTGCCAGAGAAGATTGGTGAGTTGAAAAAATTACAAATTCTTGAGCTATGGAAAAACTCATTAGAAGGCCCTTTGCCAGAAAACCTTGGCAAGAACTCTCCCTTGCAGTGGTTGGATGTCTCTTCTAACTCATTATCAGGTAAAATTCCACCAGGTTTGTGTGCTTCTGGTAATCTCACTAAACTAATTCTATTCAATAATTCTTTCTCTGGTCCCATTCCAAGTGGTCTTTCAAATTGTTTGTCTTTGGTTCGTGTCCGGATTCAAAACAATCTTATTTCCGGGACTATACCAGTTGGCTTTGGTGACCTTCCAGGCCTTCAAAGGCTAGAGGTGGCAAAAAACAACCTCACTGGGCAAATCCCAATAGATATCACTTCCTCTAAATCACTTTCTTTTATCGATGTGTCTTGTAACTGCCTTGAATCATCTCTTCCTTCTGGAATTCTTTCCATTCCAACCCTTCAAACCTTCGTTGCTTCCAACAACAACTTGGGAGGCAATATTCCAGATGAGTTTCAAGACTGTCCATCTCTGTCTGTGCTGGATCTTTCAAACAACCATCTCTCTGGCAAAATCCCAGAAAGCATTGCTTCATGTCAAAAGCTGGTCAATTTGAACCTCAGAAGCAACCAGTTAAATGGGAAAATTCCAAAATCAATTGCAAACATGCCCACCTTGGCAGTTCTTGATCTTTCCAACAATTCTCTGACGGGTCATATACCCGACAACTTTGGCAACGCCCCAGCTCTTGAAATGCTCAACGTATCTTACAACAGGCTTGAGGGCCCAATACCCTCAAACGGGATTCTGGTGACAATAAATCCTAACGATCTCATAGGCAATTCCGGTCTATGTGGTGGCATTCTCCCTCCATGCTCTCAGAGATTAACCGCGACAAGCCAGCATAGGAACTCACACAAAAAGCATATCCATATTGGCTTTATTATCGGCATTTCAGTGATTTTATCTCTAGGCATTGCATATTTTGCTGGCAGATTGCTATATAAAAGATGGTACTTATATAACAGTTTCATCCAAGATTGGTTCAAAAGTGGTAATGAAGAATGGCCTTGGAGACTAGTAGCATTCCAGAAAGTCAGTTTCACAAGTAGTGACATTCTAACTTGCATAAAGGAACCCAATGTCATAGGCATGGGTGGTACTGGTATAGTTTATAAAGCAGAAATCCACAGACCTCGTGTAACCGTAGCAGTAAAGAAACTATGGAGGTCAGGAACAGACATGGAAGACGGCAATGACGTAGTGAGAGAAGTGAACCTCCTTGGGAGGCTGAGGCATAGAAATATTGTGAGACTATTGGGGTATGTTCACAACGAAAGGGATGTGATGATGGTGTATGAGTACATGCCAAATGGGAATCTTGGTACAGCATTACATGGTGAACAATCAGGGAGGTTGTTTGTTGATTGGGTTTCAAGGTACAATGTTGCTCTTGGAGTAGCACAAGGGCTGCATTACCTCCACCATGATTGTCACCCACCAGTTATTCACAGGGATATCAAATCTAACAACATACTCCTTGATGCAAATTTGGAGGCAAGAATAGCAGATTTTGGTTTGGCAAAGATGATGCTCCATAAGAATGAGACCGTTTCAATGGTGGCCGGATCATACGGATATATTGCACCAGGTTAGTACTCTGATGTGATTTATCTATTCACACAACCCATGTTATCAAAGTCATTTGTTATATATAAATTTCTCACAACTTTACCTAGTGAACAATTTAAGTTAAAATGAGACTAATTTTGACTTGGATTATGGTTAAATTTTTTGGTTCATGGTTTCAGAATATGGATACACACTTAAGGTTGATGAGAAAAGTGACATATACAGCTATGGTGTGGTTCTTTTGGAGCTCTTAACTGGAAAAAAGCCCTTAGACCCGTCATTTGAAGAATCCATAGACATAGTTGAATGGGTACGAAAGAAAAGAAGCAACAGAGCATTGCAAGAAGCACTAGATCCAAGCATAGCCGGTCAGTGCAAACACGTCCAAGAAGAGATGCTTCTGGTACTCCGAACTGCACTTCTTTGTACTGCAAAGCTTCCAAAGGAAAGACCATCCATGAGAGACATCGTCACAATGCTTGGAGAAGCAAAGCCTAGAAGAAAAAGTGTCTGTAACAACAAGATACAAGATGGTAGCCAGGAAAAGCCAATCTTTACCCCCTCTTCAATAATAAAGTTTTTGTAGTAACAATTTGTTAATAACCTGATGCAAGTTTTTTTCTACCTTCAACTAAATTTATGATATAGTAAGTCTTCTTGTGGATTGGAAGAACAGACAAAAAAAAAAAAAGGAAACAGATTCCCTGCAAACGAGCACACCGCAAACCCAAAATCCCACGAATGTTTTAGGCTTTGCTATATGCCAGTATCTCCATAAACCTGTTATTCTGTTGGTTTTGCAACATGAACTGTGCCCTCATTAGTTCCCTAACAAAATCCTTCATGTCCAAAGTAGATTTTGCAATTTATAGCAGTCAAACTTGCAACATACATCCAAATACACTTTTCAAACTCGCCCTCAGCTAATGAACCAACCTTGAAACTAGAACGTAATAAATAAAATGAATTTCCAAATCAATCCGAGCAATACAGAAAATTTTCAAGTTATAACCTTTGTTCCTCGAGCACTTCCATTTAAACAGTTTCGCAGATTTATTTTATTTGCATGTATAAATTAATGGTCACAAGCTGATCCAGCTGCGACATGGAATAGTCAAAGTTCATGTTACAATTTTGCGGACTGGGGCCTCTGACGGCTGAGAAGGAAAACTGTTATCTCTTCTCATCCAAGTAATAACTTCGGGCATGATAATAGCAGAAATCTTGCATTATCCTTTCTTGCCCAAAATGTACTTTTTTAAAAATAGAATTGTACATATAAACATGGAGTTGCACCTCAACCTGTAGACAATGCCTAACAGTATCACACCAAGCTAAGTTGCCAGTAGAGCACTTCCTCCTTCTAGGAATCCAGTTGATGTTGGCTGGAAGAAAGGCAAAATAAATAAGGTACAGGAAAAGTGAAATTGATCCCTAGACTGACATACTGGAGAGCTAGGAGTTGAATTGGTTCAATTTCTTTTCCTTAAAAAATAGACATGGAAGTTAGATTGCAAACCCAGGTTGACATAAAATAATTGGTAAATAATAGTTATTCAGATTTCCCCCTTCACATCCTAATTCAAATTATGTTTCCCTCCCTAAAAATAGAAGGCATCATCCAAGGGACTGCCTATCATAAACACTATTATGAGCTAACTGCACTCATGGAAAATACTAGGTCCAAAGCTTTTTGAATGAAATCCATGCAAAGGGATTTGAAAAGAATTCAATTTTTTCACTACAAGAAAACTCTACATCATATCTAATGGTATTAATCATATACCTGTCTGGCAAAACCTTCGCAAAGGGAAAACGGTTCTGTCTCCCTTATTCCACCATTATCTTTGGCAATTCTGTCCAAATCCTGCAAGGTAAATGATTAGGCTATTAACAACAGAACGAATATTTATCATCAATGCAAAATGACCAACAATACTCAAAGGAAAAGCAAGAGAAAAATAGCAGGACCACAAAGATTAGAAAACAGACAGTTGCCAAGAGAGCTCATTCTTACACTGACAACTCCAGTAAGACAAGGATTTTAATTCAATAATACTATTTGTGCCTTTAGTTTCAGGTACAAAAACATAATGTACATTTTATGAAATTCAACTGTCACTACATAAAGTGAAATTCGTAATTGAACCCAACTGATTTTTTTTTTAATCAAAAAAGAAAATTTTATAAATAGAGAAGAGAATACATAAAAAGAGGACAAGGAATCCTCAGAGAGAAAAAAACATTGAGAGAACAATGCTGTCCAATTTGTATGCAAATCTGGCAAACTCATCCCTCTAAAATTGCCATTAGCTATTAGCCGAAGAGAGGCTACAAGCCAACTGATTTATTATATGAATATACAAGTATCTTGTGGCACTTAATTGAACATACTTGGATACAATAAACAGAAATATTTTTTAAAAGTAAAGCAGGGGTTGGCTAATACTCCTTCCAAAATATAAAAAAACTGGATTTAGCAAATATATAATCAAAATTGAAGGACCACATGACCTACAACGAGTCATTTCCTACTAAACAGGATTTAGAAATCACAATAAACCTTCTATACGAAAAAAGATTAAGCTTCTGGGCTGGTCATTTGTCGTGGCTTTATTATTTTTTTTATAGATATTTATCCTGTCTTTACAAGAGAAGCTTTATATTAATGGGTTAAAACAAAATACAATTTAGAGTAACAGAAATAGCACCTCAGAAGCATTTTCCAAACATTTTACCTTTCCAGTCAAAATTTCAAACTCTAGTAGTTCCTCCACAATCTTTTCAAGTACCAGACAATTCTTCTGCAGCATTTCTTTTGCTTTGTAATATGCCAAATCAAAAATCTGGAAATATAAAAATACATATTATATTGTTTTCCATTCAAGATGTACAAACTTGTGCCAAGTCCTAACAGTGTGCACCTTTTCAACTTTAGCTGCCATCTCATACTCATGGTCATCCCCCATGCTTAATGCCGTAACCTATGTCAGCAGTAAACATAAGTAAAGGTTTCCAGTCCCCACTAAACAAACAACCACCACCAACCCTTATCCCATTCTCGACTGAACCAGCATAATAAAAAAGTCAACAGAATAAAGGGTTTGAAAGGACAAAAATATTTCAGCATGCTGTCTTATGCGGTTGTTGTGGAAATCCTCCATTACTTGGTTTATCATAGCTCACTTGTGATTTGTGAATGCTTTAAAAAAAAATTAGAAAGCAGATCAAGTTAATCATCTTGTGTGTTCGAAATCACAGCCCACCTCTATAATCACAGGCAATGTTTACCAGTACCTAACCACAGACATCAACTATCTTTAACAAAGTGTCATCACAACAATCAAAAACATAGAGCTTATTGAAGTAGAATGTTACCAATTTACAAGAACCAACTCAGGTCATCATTTTCTTCTGACAGTGTACCATTTTTTTCCCTTATTTTTGGGTTAAAATGTTCTTGGTCCATTTCCTCTGTGCTTAACAACTAAACCAATATCCAGCAATCGACACATGGAACTAGTTGAGAAAATAATTAGGGTTTAGGAGGGGAACAAGTAGAGAACGTGGAGAGTCAAAGAGAACTCTAATATATGATAGAATGAATAAGACGGTTGAATTACATAAGTCATAACCCTGATGCCCTATTTATTTAGAGCTCCTAAGAAACTTAAAGACTCTAAAACCAACTTTGAATGCACTATAAGCAAGCTCATAACATAACTAAGCCCATAATATAACTAATTATTAATATTGCTCTCTCAAAGCTTCAACCCGTTACATAAACTTGAACTCTCAAAATTAAAATCCAATTAAACATAGCTATAACGAAAACTTGATAAACTTGAAATTTCACAAATGGCTTGCAAAAATCAACAATGGCAAACAACTCCCCTTGAACGAAACATCACAACCCCCAAAAACAACGCCAAAACCTAGACAAAGACAACTGCTAGACATCTTCAACCAACTACACTTGATTGCTCCCTAAACCCTTTTATGGTTGTTCTCCTCAACACAAATATCACAGCTTCTAGAAGTCTTGTGCTAACTTCCCCTGAGCTGCTCCCTCAACTTCCTAGCCAAAAACACCAACAACTATGGCTGGATTTACGCCAAAAGCACAGATACTACTACAAGCCGTATTGCTCCCAGGTTGTATTCATTGAAGTCAATTCTTAGACATCAAAACAAGAAATGCACAAGTTAAACTTGTGCAAACACTAGTCTCGCCAAATAGTACTCTAAATCACATGAAGATACCAAAATTCACCAAATAGTGCTCCAAATCATTGTAACTATTGCCATTGGCTCTGACTCTCACCAGAGCACCAACCTTCTATGCCTTTGATTGCATCCCTCAAGGACTTTTCATAAGCAAAGGTCACAAATCCAAAGCCTCTTGACCTTGCTATCTCACAATCGTAATAGCCTCTAATTGGATGATTTGACCGAACCAAGATAAGGCCTTCCTGAGAGCTTTGTTGTTGTGAAGTAGCAACAGACCTACTTTAAAAAAAAAAAAAGATAATTAAAAAAAAAAAAAAACTTAATCAACACTAACAATGAAAAATAAACAAACCTTAAAACATCTATTAGAACAGCAACTCAGAACTTTTTTTTTCTTTTTGGTTGACAAAATCAAATAACTTATGATAACAAAACTAAACTAAACCTAAATTCTACATTGGTAATTTAACCTCTTTGAGGTTGCTAGAAGAGTGAGTTAAATCGACAAGACCTCAAGGTGAATGATATTGCTTTGATACCAATGTTAAATTTTGAGAGAGTGATAAAAAGAAAAAAGTTTTGTGAGAAAAGAAATAATTCTAGAAGAATAGATAGAATGGCTTTATTGATGTAATTGGCTTGAGAGAAAACATGTCGGCTTTGTACTATTTTGTAGAAAGAAAAAAGAATCACAATCCATACAAATCAACTAATTACAATATCAAATTATAAGCATGTAATCCCCAATAATCATAATCATATCCCTTATAATCAACAATCAAATCCCTACAGATCTCACACAATCTGAATATTCAACACTCCCCCCCCCCCTCAAGCTTAAGTTTATCTAGGATTAAGCTTGGAATTATTAAAACATTAAAATTGAACATAAAAATGGAATTTCATCTTCAAAAGACTTATAGGAGTAGCAAAAGGCAAGCACTCCCCATGAAACTCGATATCATGGATGCCGGAATGACCATCGGAGCCTATAAGATAAAAAAATGCCAGATTAACACAGCATAAATTGTGATAGCTAGGATGACACTTCAGCTAAGAAAATATGATAGTCAAAATGATACATCGGCTTAAAGATGCAACAGCCGGAATGACACATCAACTAAGAAAAATTAATAGTAGGAATGATATATACTGAAAAATGCGATAGCTGGAATTACATATCGACTGTGAAAAGAAACATGTTGGAATTGACAAGGCAAAGAAAATTTGACAGAAATTTGAAAGCCAACATGACACAGCGGAAGGCGGTAAAAACTATCTTTGATGCTCTCAAAGAAAAGAAACACTTGAAAGAAATACTATTATTATGAAATCAGTTTTGCCATTAGATTGAATTACCTATTTATACAGCTATAAGCCTTTTTCCTATTAGGAATAGGAAGAGACATCTAATAAACTAATGAAACAAGACTCTTAAATAAACTAGAAAGCAAACTTTATGAAAATAAATTAAACCTAGAATCCTACATTATTTGTAATATTAGAATCCTACTAATCCCATGACTCTTGTCCCTCATCAATCCCCTCCACTTTAGAAAAACTCATCCTCAATTTAGCATTTGGATATAGCAATGTATTAGGAGAATCATAAAAATCAGCTACATTGAAGGTATTTGAAATGGCTAGAGACTCTAGTAGATCCACCACATAAGCATTGTCATTGATCTTACTCAAAACTTTGGAAGGGCCAATCTTCACCCAGAGAACGACAAACATTGAAGTCACCCCCCACACACCAAGAAGGAGAACAAAGCTCATTTAACACATACAGCTCCTCCCAAAAAAATGAACATAATCTGGGTCAAGTCGGACCATACACATGTAAACCAACAATTTCCTTTCCCGTGAAAGTCTAGCAAAACTAAGAGTGAAAAATTACCTTCTAGAGAATCCACTTTAGAAGCTTTACAAGTATCCCAAACAATTAAAATGCCTCCTTAAGCACCACTAGACAGAATAAACTCCCAATCTTTGAATCTCAACCCCCAAAGACTTCTAACAAACATTATATCCACCTAATGCATTTTAGTTTCCTGCAACATAACCACATCAGAATTTACTTCCAAAATAAGCTCCTCAACCTTACCCCACTCCAAAGAACTCCCTAAACTAGTAACATTCCAACTAACAATCTTCATGAGATACCTTTTTATCCCTTCTATCTATGGAATTACCATTATTAATAGCAGTGGCCAATTTCTCTAACTCCATCTTTTCCTCACCTCTTTTCCTCACATAAGCCTTGGGAGATACTATTACTGACATTTCATGTCCCGAAGAATTAACCAATTTAAATCCCAACTTTGAATTAAATCCTAAGGGACTCAATTATCTTCCCCAGACACTAAAGGCTTCAAACCAAGGGTAGTGATCTCTCGAGAAGATCTGTTGAGAAGACAACTGAGCTACATCTGGTGGCACAGGGCAAGTATGGTCTCTAACATGTAAAGGAAGGATGGCTCGGTTTGTAATACTGTCCTCATGTACACCACCTAAAAAATCAAGATTAGGAAACCAGAAAAAAAAAAAGAGGATTAGAACAAGAAACCAGGAGAGCAGACTTACAAGAGAAGAGGGTAAAATAAAATTATCATCAATAGCTCCTTTCAAAGTAAAAGTTTGAGACTGCTCCAAATTAATAGGATTAGAAGAGATATGATCTGATCCAAAGCACTGAAGACCATCACAAGGCAAATTAGGTTCATCTTCCCTATTAAATAACAACACCAGACTCTCCAAAACTTCATCATGCAAGGTATTCTGCTTCAAAGCTTCCTCTTGATCTTGCACTTCTAAACACAAGGAATCCAACAACCTTTCTTCTTCAAAAAGAGATACCTCATCCTCATAAAGACAATCAGATTGAGATTGAGAGGATACAGATGAAGTATCATAGTCGCCTTGTAACATTAATAACCCATCCAACGAAAGAGAACAACCATTATCACAAACATCAAATGGCTTGTCCGAAACTCCTACTTGTGATGGAATAAGAACCTCATACTTTCCTTTGGGTCCTCAGTCAAACTAGTATAAGCACAACCAAATCCTTCCCCAAAGCTGAATTAACAGCTTCTTTGCTACCAAACTCCATTTCATCCAAAAGCAAATGATGAATACCTGGAGAAGAGAAATGATTGAGATCCTGGCCACAACCTTCAATGGCACTCAGTTTCTTTTTTCACAACCCAGTTTGTTGTTACTTTAGATCCTAAGCGATCACAAACACTTAACGGGGAAGAGATTTAGGGCCAAGATGAGAAATTTGCCTCTTTGAGAAAGTTGGGGCCAAGACTAGAAATTTGCCTCTTTGAGAGAGACTTGTGATTCTCTTAACCACCATGTGATACACCCTTAGCCCAAGTGTACAGGAGAAGGAAGCATAAGCTGGGTTCTCATGGACCTGAGAATAGGGCTGATTTTATGCATAAGCTGAGTTCTCATGGGCCTGAGAATAGGGCTGATTTTATTGGGCCTAAACCCTAAACCCTAAATCAAATATAAAGATAAAATAGGACTCCAGGGGAGAGGGGAAGGGAGGCATATTTTTTTGTAGTGAATTGGAGAGGTTTGGGAAGAGGATTCTCTAGTGTCTGAGGGTTCTCTGGTTGTTATCTTTTCTGC
>JANHAO010019376.1:0-13242 GCA_026873985.1 Saraca asoca
TAGGTTTTCTAACGGATGTAAATCCGTTGGAATTTCCGTTGGAGTATCGAATTCCGACGGGTTTGGCTTTAATTCCAACGGAATTTCAACGGATTTTGTCCGTTGGAATCCCGACAGTTTTTTGTAGTGTATATAAAAGAAAAGAAATGAGGTTTATAGAGATTGATGTTAGCCTAAGTTACCCTAATTACACATTTTCTTCAGTTTTGATGATTGAAAATCAATTTTAGCTAATTTCACAAACTAACTTTATGTTTGAGTCTTTATTTATTTAACAGAATTTAAAGTTGATTAAAGGTTGTTCAAAAGTTCTATATTAGTATTAAGTTTTTTCTTTAATTTTGTAGGATCTTTTGTAAGTAAATCCCAAAACAATTTAATCCAATTTTGTTTTATAAAATAACTTGATTTGAGATAACAATAATCATTTTTAAATGAGTATTGGATCAAAAGATTTTCAAATAAACTCTTCATATATTCTTTCATAAGTAAAACTTTTATGAAAGTCATTTTTGACTACTCGAATCGATTTACCAATCGATTCATGTAGAAAAATTTGTGAAATCAACTAGAATCAATTCACTAATCGATTCATAAAGAAAAACTTTTAAAAATTTTCTTATCGAAGGTTTGGAATTTTCTTTAAATCAATTTACCAATCAATTCACACAAGTTGAATCGATTCATAAATCAATTAGTCATTACGAGTTTGTTATAATCGTCATTTGTTATAACCGTCATGAATCGATTTAAGAGCAAAAAATCAATTTTTAAAAATGTCAATTATCACAACTATAAAAACCTTAAACCTCATTTGTTTCACAATAATTCAAAATAGATTTACAACAGATTTGCAGAGAAACTCTCAGAGTATAAATGTGATCTAGCTATTTCATTACTTTTCATTAAATAATTCAATCTTAGTTCAACTTGCTAAAGGATATACCTTAGGTCATTGAGATATCCGTCTCAATTTGACTATTGTATCTCTATTTCATATTTGTACATTGTTCTTTTATTTATCTTTTTAGATTTCTAAGTTTTAGGAATTTGGATACAAAGGAAGAGGTTGATCTTCCCTTTGCATCCTTCTAGAATTGTGAGATTGATTACAATTGGTGGAAGGTGCGTTGAATTCTTGGTAAAATCTTTTAGCTGATGAGGTTAATCATAGCTTTAGGAAAATAGAGAATTTTTGTATACGTTGCAAGTGCCCAGAGAAAATCTTGTGGTATAGGTTAGCAAGAAGCTTGGATAGTCTTGTATAATTTGTAAAAACTAGTTAATAGCAGCTTATTAAAATCCTATGTATTGAGTAACAAAAGTGATAATACAGTTGAGTATTGATCCAATGGATGTAGACTTGAATTGTAAATTCAATTCAAATTAAACCATTTTAAAAATACTGCATCTCAAATCTTTCTTTATTGCTCGTATCACTTTACTGCATTTTACAATTCTGTTTATAATTTTTGGCTTCTACATAAATTCATCAATTGTGCAATTTGGTTTCTCTAATAATTCAATTAACAAACTAGTTAAATTGCTGATATAATAATCTAATTCAACTCTTTGATTACAAAGTTTTCTGCTGTGCATATCAAACATTATTCCATACTATATATAATTGTTACTCAACTATTTGTTATATTCATTTAAAGTCCATAGCAAAACTAACGAGTATATAACATTTTCTAAAGGAATAAGGACAAGATTTAAATTTATATCTTATCTTTTACACATTTGTCAGGACCAACAATTGAAACACCAAACCTTGCAACATACGCTTACCATCAATATGGACAAAGGAGTAGAAGAAAATGAGAGGAAAGAAAGGCTTAGATATGTTTTTTTGAAAAATATTTTTGGCACGATAACCTTATTTATTGATATTTATAATTATAAAAAATTAAAGTCATAAAGAATATTTTATTTGATCAACATTACATATGAGAAGTATGATAAAAAATAATATCTATTATCTTAAAGAAGGAGTTAATTTTTTATATTATTATGATATCATATATTATTTTTTTTATGATAAAATATATAAATATTATGAAAGTCCTTTGTAAGTATATATATATATATATATAAATAATATATTTTTACAAAACATATTTTTCAACAAAATACACGGAACTATTTTTTGACAAAAATAGAAGAAGAAAAATAATCAACTGGTTTCTCATTACTTTTACTCCTAAAATAAATCATTAGTTTTGAAGTCAAGTCTGATGCGATTTGGAACTACTTAATCATTGACCGTCTTATTAAGACCAAGATATCCTTCCTTTTATTAGTGTCATTTTTAGAAAAGAAGATAAAAAATAATTTCAATCGTGTTTGCTTTTAAGAGGTTTATTTTCATTTTTCTGGTAAATTAAGAGGTTTATTTATTTATAAACATGAAGGAGATTTATAACAAAACCACCCATAAAATCAACGTTCACATTTTTTTATTTTTTTTCTCTTTCTTTTCTGAAAACTGCGGCAACCAGTTATAGACAAGCAGCGTCATTCACGGGAAAAGTCAAAAGGTTGAGATTTTATTTATCGTATACCAAAAAGAATCCAATTTTTAACTTTTTAATTTATTCAATTTTTTTTTTATAATTTAGAGATATTTAATGTATTAATATTTTAGAATTTTTTTTTAAAAAGTTATTCTAAATAATGTATAATTTATTAAAATAAATTTTTGAATTATTTTTTAATTTATTTCTCTTCTTTAATTAATTGACGATCTATATTCATATTCTAATTAATTAAAATTTATTGTTTTAATATCATATTATCTTCAATATTTTTTTTTCCACAAAATCAAAGAAATAAAAAAAACTTACATATTATTGCATATTTAGCTTATCCATTAATTTAATATAAATAAATCAAAATAAGTTATTAAATACATAAATATATGATATTATAAAATATAATATAAAATATTTAATTTATTTTAAATAATTTTATTTTTATTTTAAATATTTTAATTGTATTAATATATTTTGACCTAAAAAATATTATATAAATTAATTTATTTCATATATTATCTAATAATATTAATATAATCTTTTATGCCCTTTTACATTTATAAACTTATAAACCAGTTCAACAATTAATTTTAACAAACATTTTTAATACAATTAGCTAACTTATCAGTTTTTACCTAACAGTTAATAAAATAATTATCAACTAATTTATCAGCTACTTATACCAAACAGGCTCTTATTCTCCTCGTTTCTTCCTTTATCAATTTCTTTTAATTTTAAATAAAGACATAATTATTGATGATTTTTTATACTGAATTTTAAAAAAAAAATCTATATCTTTTTTCATAAATTTATATCCTTAGTTTATGAGAAATTGAGAGGATTTATATTTTTTTATGGGTCCCTCAATTTCTCTAAGAAATTAAAAGTGTAAATTAAAAAAAAAGATATATATGATTTAAATCATGAATCTATGTAAAAAAAATTGTTAATCTTAAAATAATATATATATATATATACACGTACTATTTTGTATCCTGTATGATGCACATGTTTGATTAATTTTATATAAAAATAATTTATAATATAAATTTGTATTATAATATATTCAAACATGGGCAAACTATTATCATGTGTTAATAAGTATTTTATAATATAATTATTTACTCATGTGTAAATTATTTAATACATATAAAAGAGAATATATTTTGAATTAAAAGAAGATTAAAAAATTCAAAAGTTTTATTTACAACTTAAATTGGAATAAAAAGAAAAATAAATAAAAAGAAAATTCAAAATTCTCATTCTATCTTTAGTGGCAAATGAAAGACACTCGTTATATAGTGAGATTTAAGTGAGGGTAATTCTCATAACTTTTATAATATTAGTAAAATTTTATTTAAAAATTTAAATTAAATATTTTATACCAAAAAATTTAATTATTTTATAAGAGTTTATGTATTGTTATAATCAATATATTATCTTCAAAAATAAAATAGTTTTTTATGAAATTTAAGAAATATTTTAAATTAAAATTATGATAAGTACTTAAAAGTAATAAAAATTAAAAAAATTATAAAATATCAAAATTAGTAATTAATATTTAAAGATAATATGAAAATATAAAGGATTGAAATTTTTAAATAAATATTATCTAATAAATAAAAATGAGATATTATTAATTATGTGTTGATAAATATTTTATTTCTATATAAATATAATTGTTTACTTATATATAAATTATAGATAAAAAAGAATATATTTTGAATTAAAAAAGATTAAAAAAATTAAAAAATTTATCCACAACTTAAATTGGTATGAAAATTAAAAAGAAATAAAAAATTAAAAATTCTCTTTACACTCATTATACAGTAAAATGTGGATGAATGTAAATGCCACAATTTTTATAATATTAAAAAAATTTAATGCAGATAAAAAGAAAATATTTCAAATTAAAAAAATTCAAAAACTTTATCTATAACTTTAATTGAAAAAAAAATAAAATTAATTAAAACTCTTATAGACGTCTTAAATTAAAACTTTTATTAGATTAGATTAGATTGTGGTCCCCCAATTCTGTCCTTTTTGTACAAAAATCACATGTGTAATAATTTTATATTATAATAAATTATCATAACCGCGTAATGTTGCCAATCTTATCATGATTTTATCTTCTTGTCTTGCCCGGTCCACAATGTTTTAGGCTTGTGGCGCCGTCAATGGGCACACGAAAATCCCATCCGTACGAGACCATGTGGTTATCAATAGTTACCAAACAGTGAGCAACATAGTACACCGCTAAACCAATGACAGATCGACAACACAACATCCAGAAACAGCCCTGGTTTATTTCCTAAACCAGAAACCAGAAACCAACTTTCCATTTTCACGATTTCTTTATATAAACTCGCCCGCTCTGCTGCTTTTATACCTGTCCAGAAGAAGAAACCACCCATAATGTTTATATGATACAACAGAATTGGCCCAAATTGACGCATTCTTGGGTTTGCTTTCCTCCCTTTTTTTCTCGGAAAATTTGCTAGTTTGGGATTCTCTCGAGAAAATCAAGAAAAGAAAATTTGGCAGATTAGGTAAAACTAAGCTGAAAATGGGAAGAGGTAAGGTTCAGCTGAAGAGAATAGAAAACAAGATCAACAGACAAGTAACCTTCTCCAAAAGAAGAGTTGGTTTGCTCAAGAAAGCTCATGAAATCTCTGTGCTTTGTGATGCTGAGGTCGGTTTGATCGTTTTTTCTCACAGAGGAAAGCTCTTTGAGTATGCCACTGATTCTTGGTATATACACACAACTTCTCCTTAATACATATAAATATATATATTATAATACATATATATATATATATATATATCATTATATAAATCTGTAGTGCAAAATGATAAATATCAGTTAGAGTTTTTTTTTTCAGTTAATTTTTTGTTTGAAAAGGTTTTTGCTCTTGGATGAATAACAAACTAGAAAACTATTTTTTTGTTCAAATTTTTTATCAAACAGTTTTTTTTTTTTTTTTTTTAAATTGATTCTGGAGTTTAATGCGATAGAAAAGAGTCTTTCTGCAGAAAATAGATTGCTTAATTAAACTGATCAAGGAAAAAAAAAACCTATATATATATATATGTCTGTGTGTGAACAAGTGCACGACATTCTATAGAGTCTATATTTCATATGTATTTAATTATTTTTATCTTTCATCACAAATTTATGATAATTTGATAAATATGGTTTAAAATTTTATATATCTATTTATTATTATGGTGTTTCTTCCGGCTGCTTTCATTTAGAAACAACCCTAGGTTTGTGAATTGTATAGAGTTTGAATTATGTTCACTGATAAGTTATTATTAGAAAGTATGTAAAATAACAAAATTTATATACTTTTTTTGTGTATATTTTAATCATTTTCTTAATTTTAGCTCTCATTAAGCACATAATAAAATTATACTACAGATCATACTAAATGATTTTGTATATTAATATTAAAATAAAAAATTCATTTTTTTGCTAAATAAACTATATTAAAAATTCATTTTCTTTATCTTTCTAATCCTGTATGATTTTTTTCCTTATAATTCAATATATTGTTTATGAAGTTTGATAATACAGAATAATAATGGATTTATGGGTTAAGTTTGGGTTTAAGTCCTAGTTAAACAACGGGATACAATTTATATGGGTTTGGATTTGGAGCAAAACTCCAAATTTCATCAATTTTCATGATTTTAGCTTGATGTAGGTCAACTTAGCCAGTCTACAGGTGTAATCTGTAAATCTGATGGAAACTCTTAAAAGCTGATCATCAAGTCCTTTCAGATGAATCAGATCAAGATCCTTAATTTTACTTTTTTAAAAAATAAAAAAAAATACTACAATATTTATATTAAAATAAAGATTAGGCTGTTTTCACTTGCTCATTAATACTCGCACATAGAAGTAAAGATTTATTGAATATTAACAAATAAAAGATCGAAAAGTTAGACTCATTTTTGTAAATATACTTGGTATAAAGTATAAACTCATTATAGAATGCCTAAGAAGTTGCATGAAACCTATTAATTAAAAAGTTTGATTTAGTTTTTCACTTACCTTCATCTTTGATTTTTTTGCATTTTGTCCTTAAATAATATGCATTTTCTACATACCCTTTGTTAGCAAAGACTTAAGGTATTATTAACTTATAAATTGTATTTTTTACTTAGCCCTTGCATGTAATCGCAAATCTTTCAATAAAATTAGTGATAAGTATTCCTATTATGTGTGTATCCAAATAATGTTTTGCATACTCTTGAAAAGTTTTCAACTCTTTATAGAATTCTTACCTAAATAATAATATATTAGAATAAGAGTTTAAATTTGATCCATTGTGAATGTAAAATATTTTATATGATCATTGAATAAGAAGAAGTCACATCATTATAAAAAAAAAAAAAAACAACTTAAAATTTTTATCGATAATAAAATGCATGAATGAATAATAATGTAAACTGATTTATAAAGATTATGGATATACTACTACTAATAATAATAATAATAACCAAATGTGCTGAAAATTTTTATTTTGATAATATAAGGTATAATATCAGGCATTAACATAATCTTAGTATATACATCTTGTAGGATCGTAAGTTTTTGAAAACTTTTTAGGAGTTAAAGGATGTCTACCCCCGTTTAGAAATGAAAAGAATTTTTTCAATTTTAAAAGTTGAACTAATTCTATCTATTATGGCATCATTATTTGGATAGTGATTTATTTTTAAAGATCCTGATCTAGTTCACAAGAATAAAGTCAGGGAACTTTGTGAATTTAGAAAAACTTTCTGGCAAGTAATGCCAGTTTCTGAAGAAAATTATATATATATATATAAATGATTTTGATTTTGTTTTTCTGATCCTGTATATGGGTGAATAAGGATGGCAGAGATGGTGAGATCTGACATTTAATCCTTTTCTTTTCCTCTGTTATAACAATTATGAAACAGCATGGAGAAAATACTGGAACGCTATGAAAGATATGCCTATGCAGAAAAACAGCTCACTGGAAATAATGATTCTGACTCACACTCTCAGGTTTGTCATATAGTTATGAACTAAAATATTAGTTCCACAGTTTCTCGATCAAAATGGGGATTAGTTTCTTATTTTTATCATAAACATCTTGTATTTCATGAGGATTCACACTCCTTGCTAATATAAAAATTTAAAGGAGCCTAAAGTAAAATTACTTGACAACTCAATCAGAAAAAAAAAATATTCTATTTTAATTCGCTTAGTATATAAATTGGATTAGATTAGATCCAAATAGGAAAGTTTTATCAAATTTAAGACAAAAAATCCTAATTGGTACCCACATTTTCAATAGGACTCATAATGAAAGTCACATCATTACATTGGAGTATGTGTAAATCACAAGACTCATTTAAAATAAGAAAACAGTCTGATTTAACTATTAATGTCACATGATTGATTAATTTTCCTTTCAACAATTACCAATTTTAAATCCTATTGAAGTTTTGCATGGCAATTAGGATTTTTAGTTTTTAATTTAATAAATTATTAATAAAAACTAGATGTAATCTAATTTATATATTTAAGAAATTAAAATAAAATATTATATTTAAGAGAAATCAAATGTAAAATTAGGCTTAAGCAAGAAAAAAAAATCACAGTTTTTGAAGGCCAAATACACGTTGCAAGAATTTAAAAAGCAGTCTATAATGAATATTTGGCCGTATCATAGTTTTTAGGTTGAATACTAATGAAATTTTGGATAGGATTGTTTAAGAGGAAAATGCTTTTTAGAATTTTTTTTTTAATTTTCCTATATTTGTTTAAGAGAAAAATACTTTTTAAAAATTATTTTTTTTTTCTGTTTAGAGTCAATAAGAAAGTTAATAAAAAAAATGGATTTTGGTCAACAAAAATTAATAATATATTTCGAAAAAAGTGACTTCCCTTTTTTATTAAAAGAATTATTTTCCTAAATAATTTTACATTATATAATTTCGCTCCCCCTCTTTTTACTCCCTTTCATTATCTCTATCCCTAATATTTCTCTCAGTGTTTCTCCTATCATTCTTGCTTCTTAGGAATGCTAAACGGACCGGTCTGTGCGGATCGAATTTGGTCCGTGCGGATGCAGGCCTGTAGGCCCGTATTTAAATGGATTAACTATTGGCTGGTCCAGTCCGTAAAAAAATATGGACCGATCCATAAGATCCGCGGATTTGAGACTAATTTAACATTAAATTAGTTGGTCCGCGCAGATCCGCATTGATCCGTATAAATGCAGGCCTAAACGGACCAAGTCCGTTTAGGCTCGTATTAAAACGGACCAATTTTTGCTTGATCCAGTCCGCGAAAAAATACAAACCGATCTGCAAAACCCGCGGACCTTTGGTCCATTTAGCACCCCTATTGCTTCTCACATATCTATTTCTCTCTTATTCTTTTTCTCCCTCCATCTCTTGTGTGTGTGTTTTTTTTTCTTTCTCTTATTTCTCTTCCCTTTGCCCCTATATTATTCATTCTCTCTCTCTCTCTCTCTCTCTCTCATCTTCCATCTCTTATTCCATTCCTATAAATATTAGCATTAAATAATTATATTAAAAATTATGTTAAAAAAATATTTAGATTAATTAAAATAGTTAAAAAATATGATTAATGATTTTGGTTAAAGTTAGTTGAATATGTATTAACTTGATGAAGAAATATTGAAAAAGATGAAAAAAATTATGGATTTAAACATTCTTTTTTGAATGTTGTTTTCATTGCAAAATATACTTAATTTTTTATTTTTACTAGTAAAGATTTATTGACTCCTATCTTAAAACAATTCTAATAACAAAAAAGATTATAGTGTGACTTAACCTTAAATATGTAATTTGTATATATGACATTTTTTAATAAAAAAATCATTTACCTTTATGCATCAAACAAAAGAAAATATTTTCTTATATTATCAAAACAACAAAAAATCAATTAATTTTCCGAATATTCAATTTTTTTACAAAAATATTTTTCATAAAATTTCATTTTTCTCGAAATAAGCGGAACCTTTGTAATTTCCTAAATTTTGGGAGGGGATGGACATGGCCACCTTAAGCCTTGTCAAGATTTGGTGAAATAATACAATTTATTTAAAATTACCATTACAAATAAAATTGGCCGACTCAATTTTAAACATGTTGTGAAGGGTGCAAACGAGTTGAGCCTAGTCAAATATTTGCTTGTTTGAGCTTGTATTCAATTTTTTCATGAGGTTTAATGAGCTTATATAAATTTGAATGAGCTTCTTATTATAGTCCAAATTTCTCATGAAGCCTAAATATTAAAGCTTGAACTTTACTTCGGACTACATATGAGCTTAAACGAACTCAAATAGTCTTAATCAAGTTTAAATGAGTTTCTTACATATTATACAATATCAAATACCAAAGTTTTATGTTGTTATATTATTATACAATATATATGTATTATATTATCTATATATAACATAAAAGTTATGTATTACATTATTTACATATAATATAAAAATAAAAATTATAGGCCTGTTTGATAGCTGTTTTTAAAAACAGTTTTCTGTTTTTAAAAACCTGTTTGATAAAACTGTTGTTTTTAACAGTTTTAAAAATTTTGTTCTGAAATCCTATTTTAAAAATTATTTTTGAAAATAACTCTGAACTGTTTTTAAAAATAATTTTTAAAAACAAAAAAATAGAACAAGTTTCCAAACAGGTCCTATATTTTTATTATGATATTCACTTAAACTCACGAACAATACGAATCGAGTACTATGAAACTTAAATTTAATTCGTTTGTTAATCAAATTTGACTCATTTAAGTTTTAAAATCAAATCTGAGTTGAGATTTTTGCTCTCAACTGGTTTGCACCTCTAGTTGTGACATGTGCACAGAGATTGAGGAATTCTTTAGAGTGAATGCGCAAAAACACTATTAGAGCATCTATGTGTATTTTTCTGTTATTGTTTCAGGTTGAAGAAAGCAGTTACCTGAACTGTATATATAATTATGATGCATGCAGGTAAACTGGATAGTAGATTATGCCAGACTCAAGGCTAAGGTTGAACTCTTGCAGAGAAACCAAAGGTAAATAGATATATATGATAAATGACATTCAGATCTATGCTTCATTGATTTTTTCTTCTTTAATACACATCATCATTCTATGTTGCGATCGCAATTGTGATTAATAAAATTATGGATAGATATGAGAAAATATGAATGTTGCGAAATAAATTATGCTGCAGTGAGGACATCCCCGTAATATTATGACTGTAGCAATTGATGCAATCTGCAATTTGAAACTATACAACTGGACATTCATTCTGGCAATGTAAATATGTATGAAAAACCCTTTGAATTTGCAGGCACTATATGGGAGAAGATTTGGGATCATTGAGTCTGAAAGAACTTCAGAGTCTGGAGCAACAGCTAGATATTGCTCTCAAACACGTCCGCGCTCGCAGAGTATGTATATATATATATAAATCGTCAAACTAATAATATAATATTGAATCATGCCACTATATAATATATATAGAGAGAGAGAGCTTTTGAAAATTTACATGATTTTCAGATCAATTTACATAATTTTGATAAATTTGTTTTAAAAATATAGAACTAGTAATTTACATATATACTGGAAAAAGTTATACAGAAAGCAGAATTCAACCCACAAAAAATTATCTCCCTTTTTTTTTTTCCTCCAGAAACTTATGAATCCCTAGTAGCCTTTTTTGAAAGGTGCACTGTAGAATGCCCTTTTTTTTACTGGCATTCTCACATTCTTCTTTGTTTCTGAGCACTGATAGCTATGGGTACTTTTTTTTTTTAACAGACTAGGATCAATTTTTCTAAAATTGAGTTCAATTCATTTTAAATAAAAATGATTTTAATACATTTAGAATGAATTTCTAGTGTTGAAAAATAACATTATTAAAAATAATTATTTCATTGGATCCATAAAAGAATCCTTTTTATCTGTAATCTATTGAAAATATGTGAAATTTAGTTGAGAGATAAATTTTGATTGAGTCATGAAAAATAATTAAAATGATAAATAAAAATAAAATTATTAATATAAAATGTATCTTATATCAAATAAAATGAATTCTAGTTAAATTCTTGATAAATTTAAAGTATTTTATGATATCATAAAAGTAATTAAAATAAAAATTATAAATAAAATAAAATCATATTTATCTTAAATTTAAAGATATCTAATTGATAGTTTAAACTATCGGTTCACTATAAAACATAATATGTTCTTCTTTCCCACTTGACACTGATTTGTGAGTACATGTCTTTTACAGAACGAACTCATAAACGTCTCCATTTCTGAGCTTCAGAAAAAGGTGCGTCTCTGACTGATTTCAATGTTTTATTAACTTTATGTAGTTTTCTGTTCTGAAAGGTAATATAAGTCAGATTTGAGTTCTGTTTTCAAATTTAGAACCTAAATCTTTGATAGAAAATCACATGTGCACAAGTTAGAGCATGCGCACAATTCTCACAAGTTAGAGATTGGATACATGAATCACATTCAGGGTTCACACACTCCCCTCTTGTTTTGCTTACAAAAATTCTATTTCTTGAAGGAAGAAGAAATAAGACATAAATTTATGAGTTTGATAAGATTATGTGTCCTGTACAAATAGAATCACTTTCAGACTTTTGTTTTTATCTTTTATTCTGGAATGAGAATAGGAGCAACGCAAAATTTCTCAACTGTAAAAATAAAATCACTTTTAAACTTATGTTTTTATCTTTTATTTTAGAGTCAGAACTAATTATTTACTTTTTCAGTAACAATTGAACATCATAAAATGTGTGTGACACATGCACATATATAAGAAAATTGATATAAGAAATATTGTTATATTTCTCTTACATTCAATATTCTCTCTTCAAGATTTGTAATTCAATTTTCATAATTTTATCATTTCACTACACTTAATTTAAAATACTATAATTTTTTCAAACTCTATCCAATGTGATATCCATAGAGAATATACAAAAATTCTTTCTAACTCTCAAGTTATTCCTTCTTCATTACTTTGGTGTAATGAAGCTGAAGTAACCATCCCAAGCCTGTGCAATAAAGAGAAAATCACTTAGTCAAGATTTCCAGCTTTTGCATCTATCATAATTTTCCTTCATGCATGCCTTTTGCACTATATTGGTTTCAACCAGCCTATTCCTTTAGGCATGACAATGGATTGAATGGTTGAGAGACAACCATTTCCACCACCTTTTGCTTAACCTTGCGGACTTGTATTGTGTCTTTGTCTTCAAAGATTATCTACCATTTATTTACTCACGGTAAATGTGTATTCCTCATGGGGCTGAACCCCACAACAAAGACTGCAAAGAATATCTGAAATTGCTGTAGATCTGTAGAACAAGACAGTGAAATTGCAGGCATATAATTATAAATGTGTAAATTTGATCTCTCATTGTTCCATTAATGACAGGAGAGAGTGATGCAGGAGCAGAATAACATTTTATCAAAGAAGGTAATGATCTACCATAACTACCATTTTGCTTCTAGACATTGTTCAATATTGTGTTAAGGTGGCCATATTGTTTAATTGTGGTGTTTCATTTAGGGTTTGATGTTCCCTAAACCCTAACACTACAAAAAAAACTGTTTTTAGCGACCGAAAATTTCGGTCGCTAAAAGATAAATTTCAGTCGCAGACTATATTTGCGACCGAA
>JANHAO010019377.1:0-13242 GCA_026873985.1 Saraca asoca
CCCGGTGTTGCTTTATGCTACAAGTAGAGTAGAGTAATCCGGTTTTATAAATTACTAATTCGATGCGCCTCGACACTCGCATCAACTGCCTTTCCCAATGTGGCCTTTTCTAGCTTTAACTTCTACTTAGGGCACCAAGCTAATACTATCTTAACTAGGCATCCTCCCATAAAACAATTTATGAATCAATGAAATAACAAGAACAAGGAAATGTATTTTGATAAAGTATAACTTTAACATTCTTATGCAGCTAACATTCAATCAAATCTCAACTAGTCTTCATTCTTTCAATATCAAAATATTGACTCACTTTTTCTCATACTTATGGTATCATCTTAACATGTCTAAAAATCCTTGCTCAAAATCATCTAGCAAATACTTTAAGAAATAGCTTTCAATTCATTATAACATTTTCTTTCTCAACATGGCTAAACAAGATGTTAAACATGTTTGTCCCAAAGATACATAAGTTTCTTTTAGCATAGGAAAACCATAAAATACATTCTCAAGTTTATTTTATAATCATTGAAAAGAAGATAGAATTCAATAATAAGGACATCAAAATCATTAGAAGGGTTGGAAAGCATGAAAGAAACTTCTAAAATGCATATTATCTACTCACTATTGTTGTAGGTGTAAGAAGGCTCTGCTCCACCTTATCCCACTTTAAGCTCAGCTTGTAGATAAAGTTTCTAAATGGCCTACAAGCACCAAATCAACCACAATCTATAAATTAAATCACTAGAAAACTAGTTCTAACAAGAGTCTAATCATATCCCAAAATTTCCAACTCACACTCTAAGGCCTAGCTTAAGAAAATTGAAATTATTGCTACCCATTAGCTAATCTAAACTAATCTAACTTGTAAACTACTAACGGAGTCTTGGGATTACCTTTTTAAAATGAGAAGAACAAAGGTTTTTCAAAGATTTTGCACTAGGGTTTCTTACTTAACCCTTTCTAATAGTTTTCTCTAAGTACACCTCAAGTTCTCTATTTTGCTAGCAAGATTCATGTTAAAATGAGAGAAAATACCAAAGTCAGGATTTTTCCTCTTTAATAAATATATATTTCATATAGCCCTCTTATTAGTGCCCTTGACTTAGAAAATTTTCAAGACCCGTAACCCAGCTAACCTAGTAAAGTGTCCAAAGGGCCAAAATCAAAGGAGATATCAAGGTTATGATCAAATGTAAGTCATGCAAGAATGATGAAGATTTTCTAAGCTAATCCTAGGCTCATGCTAGACTTAACTATCCGTATTCTATGCCATGATTTATGTAAACTACAAGGTAATGGCAAGGTTGTTACAAAATGAATAAGAAAATTTTCTATGATCAACACCTTTTTTAGAGTATAGCCCTTTGCCACCAATCTAGCCTTGTACCTCTTAACCACCCCTTGAACATCCTTTTTTAGTCTTAAAAACCCACTTGCATCCAACAGGCTTACAATCAGTAGGTAAATTCATGAGCATTCACATAGAACTTTAAATGAATTCTTGAAAACTAGTGGCATCATTGTCATTATTAATGTCAAATTTGTGCTCCTACAAGTATACCAAATAGTCATTAGTAATTACTGGCCTACGAACCTTCTAGGATTTTCTCAAAGGTACTTCATTTGCACAACTTGGTTCTTTCTACTACTAGCAGAGCATTAAGCTCTCCAACTTCCACCATGGGTTTTACCATTTGTTGTATTGGATCATCTTTTGTACTAATTCAATTTGTTTCATCCAGTGATGATGTTAGTGGAATAATAACTTGTACATCTCTAGAAGAGATGTTACATGATTTTTCACACCCACTGTCTAACTAGTCCTAAAAAATGATGTGCTTCAATTACCCTAGTGATGTGGGTTGAACAATGAAATCTGCTACTTCTATAATTATTACAATATTTAATAAAGTGAGCATCAGTAGTCTGTAGATCAAATTACTTTGTAAAAGGTTTATATGGCTTCACTTCAACCTTAAAACCCTAAATATGGAAATGTCTAAGATTAAGCTTTTCCCATACAACAATTTATATGGGGTAGGTACAAACTTAACAAGGACTTGATTTAAAATATATACAATAAGCTTTAAAGCATCGCCCCATAGAAAATCTAGTTAAATTGAATATGCCAATATGTGTCCGACCATATCTGTGAGCATGTAATTCCACCTTCTTGTAATCCTTTTCATTTGGTATTCTATGCATTGTGTAACTAGCCTTAATTTCACAATCTTAGAGATATTTCACAAAAAGAATCTTAATTGCCATCAATTTCATTGTATCTCTGTAATACTCATCATCTTTGTCAAAACTCATGCAGTTAATTTTCTTTCTAATTTTGAGTTCAATCTTAATTTCAAATGCCTTAAAAAACATTTAAGGATTTAACTTTTCAGTGGACATTTCCATCTAGCAAAAACTTGCATGATTATCGATGAAAATGAAGTGTCAGTATCCACCTATAGCACACAGCATAATCATTCCACAAATATTAGTGTGAAATAACTCCAAGACATTTAGTCTTCTAGTCCCTTTCCTTTTCTAGCTTTAACAAGGAGTTTCTCCCAAGATGTAATCAATATACGTATCAAAATAGATAAGTCCAAGTCATAAAGAATTTTTTTTCTTTTATCAATCACTCTATCTCTTCTGTGGAGATATCACCTAGACGCCTATACTATAGCATTGAAAATCTCACACCAATTCTATTCCTTCTCATGGAAGGTGTATAAACAATGTCACTTAACTCTAAAATATGACTAAAAAAATAAACTTGAGGAAACTACTAGTATATGCTCATATCTATAATGAAGTCATAAAGTAAATTATTGCACTTCAATCAAACCACCAAGTATGTGATTGAACATCTAATGTATTAGACTAAAAAAACACCAAAGCTAGTAGAAACTTCTTGGCCTCTTGTCTTGTGCACTCATATTAGCATCCTTGTTTGTTCGTAAATGAAGCTCCTTTGTTATCCTTTAGATGTAACTTATTCTCAAGCTTAGCACTTGATCCATATGAAACAAAGCGAGTATAGTGACCTTTCTTTTCTTCACATTATCTTTCGCTTGACTAACAATAGAAATCAGTTCATTGATAGTCCACTCACCCTCATAGGTGTGATATGATGTCTTAAAAATATCAATTTAAGCAAGAAAAGACTCCAAAGATACTAGATCAAATAACTATTTTACAAGTCCACTTTTATGTCTTTTAAACTATTATTTTCCTTATCGAACTTTATAAACTTCACAACCATAGAGTCCATAAAATCTTTGGCATTTGGAGAGTTGACAATGTTTTTCCTGATGGTCTCATCCTTAGTATACATCATGACTATCAAGTATACTCTATTAGATTATTCCATTTTTCACAAAGACTCATTTGCACAACAGTAAATTTATCATCCTTCATCAGCTCTTCCTCTTTCAATGTCAAATCCAAGTTGGTGATTACCAGATTTGATATCAATAACTCTGTCTAGTCCTCACAATTATTCTCATTCAACATTTTCACAAAAGTTAATTACATAGATAACAAAGATTGAGAAAATAGCCATTCATGAAATTCATTATAAATTTCCAAGATGCATTTTAACATAATCATGCTATAATATTTCCTTAATAACTATACAATTGCAAATAATATTATACTATAAAATTCGACACAAATAAGGCATTTAAAGTTTCATAATGCAAGACAAGAACTAAATGTCACATTCCTAAAACCTAATATCGAAAAGGCATTTAAGGATTTTAAGAACATAACAAGCAATTATAATACTCACATTATCACCAATACACTATGTTAATAATATTACACCAATAAGGTATATATCATTAATATAACACTCTTCTATATACAATTTCAAAATTTTATTTCAGCAAAATTTTATATAAATGCTCCCATGATTGGTGAATATACAATTGCATAAAATTTTATGGCATAACATGAGTAACATAACTCCTACATTATTCCAATTACATGCATATAAACATGCAAAATTCATATAATAATCAAACAACACCAAAAATTCTAGAAAAATTATAGATAGTAGTTTAGTATATAGGAATCATATAGTAAAATTATTAAAATATTCTTATGTCTAGAAAAATCTCTAAAAAATAAAACTTTGAGAATGGAGGTCAATGGTTCAAGTTGCACTATTATTTGTCACTGCCACAACAATGTATGTTCCTCACGCACCTCTAATGCACAATGGATTGCGCATTGTAGCTAGTTGGGATGCAGCAAGCCTATAGGTGGAACTCATTTCAAATTGGTTTCAGGGCTTTAAAATACGTAGCAACACCAAACACAAATATCGAACCAAGTGAACAACTTTATAGATCTCTTCTATATTTGAATTCACCACCATGGCGTTCTCAAATGAACCCATCTTTCATAGCCCCATAAGAGTAACCAAAATCATTATCCTCACCTGAAAACAAGTTATTTAGGTTTGTGCAACTTGATTTAAATCCTCTTCGACCCGGTTCTAATTCACCACAAATTTGGTCATCCTGATGCAAATTGTTTTATGGGTTTTGTTTCCTGAAATTTGCTAGACTTAACATTTCAATCAATTTGACAAAACTTAAAAAATTATGTCTGAATTTCAACTAGGATGCATTGAACTAAATTGAGGAAATTTTGTTCAAAATTTCTCATACAATAAAGCAATGATAGCTTGGATTGTCAAATTAATTTAGGGGTTTTGTCTAGTTTATCATTCTAACACAAAATCATCAATCAATTTGAACAAAGCACAACAAATTAAATCAATTTTTGAAAAACAAGTATAAACTTGAACAGTCATGTCTAATTTAAAAAAAAAAATAAAACAAAATAAAACTTCACTCAAAATTCTATTCCCAAATCAATTTTGTTCAAATTGAATTGGGATTTTTGTTAGGTATGAAAATTTAAGACAAAACAATAAATCAATTTGGAGAAAATAGCACAAATTGTGTTCAAATTGAAAAAAATCCCTTTTCAAAAAAAACTTGAAAAATGGTTTTATTGTTCTATTTTAATCACAATAGAATACACACAAATTCTAAAAATTAGATATATATAATATATCAATAATAATAATAAATTATTGATACAAAATCTATAATATTTATATCACAAATTATGGATTTTTTAACAATTTGACCACATAAAATCACTAAAAAAAATTTTGCACACTAATTGCAAGAACTGGAAAAATATATTAGTCAATAACTAAATCTATTGCATCATATTACAAAGCATCAAAATTTTTACAATCAATCAAATTCACAAAAAATTTAAGTAACTTGGTATTAAGTGCAAATCTATGAATAGGAAATCTTCTAGGTTGGTACACTTCTCACATGCTCTAGCAGAGAGAGGAAAATATAACTATCTATATTTTTAATGAGGCGGATACAATACTCTTTAAGGTGTGAGCAGGTACTTATCTTGTTGTAACCCTACTAGGTCAACTAGCCCATCATTGTAAGTCCAGTTATAAGGCTCACACTACTAAAGTTTACTATTAGTCCAGGTGTCAACTTAGGCTCAATAATATGATCACACTTTAATTGGTCTATTTTACAATATTGATATGGCATTCTAATAATCCAATTTAATATAAAAATTAAACTATGATAGTTCAAAATAGGAAACTCTAACACTAAATTGTAAAATCCTAACAAGTAATGTAATTGTTATGTTTTATTGTTGATTACATATATTGTTTTTGAATTATATAGTAATTTTATTATTATTTTATGTTTTTCTAAATCCCCAACGAGTAATGTGGATATATGTGTCTTTTGATTATTCTTATAAATCCCCAACGGATAAGTGGGAATTATTAAGTTTTCTAAAAATCTACTTGTCTTTATTACGAATCCCCAATAGTTAAGTGATTGTTTTAAAATAATGGGAATCAAAAATCTCTTTTCCTATACCAAGTGGTGAATCTGTATTTGTTGATCTTTTGAAACCCACTGTATTGGATAATACTAACTATGTGGATTGGGAATAAATAGTTGATATGCTCTTGATCTTATATGGTTGTAAAGATATTATTTGTGTGAAATATGCACCCATATTTTGCTAACTAATGACTAATATGAATGATGTGGTTAATGATAATAAATAGTACAAAAAGGACTTAAAGAGTTATAAAATTGGAAAATGGTTATTGGCATTCCTAAATCTAATGGTAAATTTAGATTTTTAATTAAAAAAGTGAGAGCTATAAGAATTGAACCCTTAACCTCTAAATTGAAGAAGATCTAATACTTTTTAAGTGCTAGTGATTTCAGTAAGGCTTTTCATATGACTAATTTCTACACATAGATTATAAAAGAAATTTTACATAATCGGAGGCTAGATGAAAAAAAGGTTTCTAATTTTCAGGTGAATAATCTATGGAGAAGATTCACTAAATTAAAATGTGTAGAAAGATTAATATGAAAAAAATGGTGAATGAATATATTATTATAGATGATAAGCAGTTTTAAGTTTTATGATAAAATCATAGATGAGAAATCATGAAATATATACCAAAACTATATTTGTTAAGTCTTGTTGGAGAGTTTGACCATCTTATTTATAAGTTTGATCATCAAAAAGATAGAAAGATCATGAAAAATTTAGGGAATTATCAAATATGAACTTTCAATTAATAATTGAAACTAAGTAAGAGTTTTAATAAGAAATGGAATGATAAAAGTTTACCATATATGAATGAGATGAAATTGTATTATAAGAATTTAGAACTTTAAAAATATATCAAGTTAATTTATTTGGAAATATTATGAGTAAATTTTCTAATATCCAATCCAATGAATTTTATCTCTATCATATTTTGTTTTGGCCATATTGATAAGGATATTGCTTAAGGACAACTTGTTAGAAATAATAAGAAAAATGAATTTATAATTTGTAAAAGTTGTTTGTATAGAAAAAAACTATCCAAGTTTTCTTTCCCTTAAAAGTTGATAAAAGTAAAAAAAAAAAAAAAGAATTGATATGATCCAATCGAATATTGGTAGTTATATAAGTGTGTATGTTAGAAATTGTTATTCTTATTTTATTATATTTATTGATTATTTTTTAAGATTTGAAAAGTCATATCTTTTACATAATATAAGTAACGCAATAAAATTTTTTAAGTATTATGCAATTCAAGTTAGAAATGGTGAATACCATTGATAGAAAGATTAAAATATTTTTTTAAGTGCAAGTGAATATGAATTTGATTTGTTTGATATTTTATAACAAGAATGGTATTGTCAATTTTCCTATTATGCCATATATACTTAAATAGAATGGTGATTCTAAAAGGCATAATAGGACCTTGTTGAAAATGGCAAGGTTTATTTTGGCTCTTGTCAATTTTTTACTATTTTTTGGATGAGTCCTTCTCACTATTCTTTAATTATTTACATTCTAAATAAAGTTTCTTTTATAACTATTGAGAAAACTCATTATGAACTTTAAATTAGTAAATAATCTAAGTTGAATTATATGAAAGTTTAGGGGTTATATTGCTTATGTATTATACTTGATCCTACTAAAGATAAACTTATACCAAAATCAAAAAAGTATTTAGTGGTTATCCAAAGTAACTAAAAGGGTATAGGTTATATGATCCAATAGACAAAATGATTATTGAGAGAATGGATGTAAAATTATTAAAGAACATTTTGATTATAATAAAATTCTCAAAGAGAAGTCATTTTTAAGGAAATTATGAGTCAATCCATTGTTCCTCAAAGGCTAGTTAAATAAAAAGAAGTATCTTCTTTAGAGAGAAAAGGTTATCAGAAAGCTATGAAGAAAGTAAAAGAGTGATTAATTTACATCCTAAATAAGTCTTTAGATAATAGAATCTTAAATCCGAAGAAGTTATTGAAACATGTGATTTTGTTTAATCTTTTAAGGATTATTAAGTATATATCAAAATAGTGAGAGCCAAAATTGTTATTTTGATTATCTAAGTAGACAATATTCTTTTAGCTTATAGAGATGCATGTTTTTGTATAGAGATAATAAAAATTAACTTTTTCATATAATTGATATGAAGGATCTAAATGGAACCTCTAATATTCTTAGTATCAAAATTATCATGAAGATGCCACAAAAGAGGATCAGTTTATCTTTTAAAAAAATTATGAATACTCTTTTGCATTGGTTTAAGATAGATTATTTCTATAATGGTTATATTTCTTATGCCTTGTCAAAGAAGCTATAAAGGATTGTCTTGTTATTTCTTAAGATAGGCTTAATAAAGCCTTGCTTTCGTATACTTTTGTCATGATACTTCTTAAAATAGGCTTGATGAAGTATTATTTATATATGCTTCTGGTTAAAGAAGTTTTATATGTATTTTAATATGCACTAGACTTAATTTTTCCTATTAAATAGGAGTTCTTATTAAATTTCAATCTTGTCCTATGAAGAGTCACTACAAAAGAGTAAAGCAAGCATTTGAAGCATACTATATCACATAATTGATTTGATTAGTTATAACTAATCAGTTACTTAGACATTGATTATAAGGTTGTGTGGATACACAAAAATTAACTACCATGCTTGTGTTTATATTTGATTGAGGTGCAACATGTCAGAAAATTAAAAAAAAATAAAGATTGTGCAAACCAATGCACCATAAAGACTAAGTATGTCGCTATTAATATAGCTTCAAAGAAATGGTATATATCATGAAATATTTTGATAAGTTTTCATATAGTACCATGTTTAGAGTAACCTATAATGACCCTCTGTAATAATTCTTTAGTTGGGGCAATTGTGAAGAATCTTATAAGTTATTATAAGGCAAAGAATAATGAAGGTAATATCATTGGTTTAGGAAAGGTTGGAATAGCAAATAGTTATTATTGAAAATATATCACTGATAAGATAACTTAGCAAATCCATCCACTAAGGCTCTCGGTATAATTATATTCAGAACATGGATTTGATTCCTTTATTATAAATGTATTCTAAAATAAATGAATGTCTTGAGATTTAGCTTCTCTATTAGATATATACTTGCAGGTATATTCCTTATAACTTATCAAAAAAGTTAAAGAGGATTCTCCTATCATTTCTTAAGATAGGCTTAATGAAGCCTTGTTTTCATATACTTCTATCATGATACTTCTTAAAATAGGCTTGATGAAGCCTTGTTTTATGTGCTTTCTATTGAAGAAATTTTGCATGTGTTAAAATGTGCACTACGCTTGATCTTACCTATTAAGTAGGAGTTCTTATCAAATATTAATCTTGTCCCACAAAAAGTCATTGAAAAAGGGTAAAGCAAGCATTTAAAACATACTATGTCACATGATTTTGACTAATTAATTTGATTAGCTATAACTAATCAATTACTTGGACTTTGATCATAAGGTTGTTTGGATACACAAAAATTAACTACTATACTTGTGTTTATGTTTGGTAGAGGTACAATATGCTAGAAATTTAAAAAAAAAATCAAGATTATATAGACCAATCCACCATGAAGACTAGGTATGTCACTATTAATATAGTTTCAGAAAAATGATATATGTCATTGAATATTTTGATAAGTTTTCATGTAGTACCATGTTTAGAGTAACCTATAATGTCCCTTGATAATTCTTTAGTTAGGACAACTGTGAAAGATCATAGGAGTTACTATAAGACAAAAAATATTAAAGGTAATATCATTGGTTTAAGAAAGGCTAGAATAGCAAAAAGTTATTATCGAGAAGATATCATTGATAAGATAACTTATCAAATCCAGCCACTAAAGTTATTAGTATAATTTTATTCAAAACATGGATTTGATTCATTTGTGATAGATGTATTTTAAAATAAATGAATGTCCTAAGATTCAACTTCTCTATCATATATATACTTGTAGGTATATTCCTTATAACTTGTTAAAGAAGTTATAGAAGATTATCCTGTTACTTCTTAAGATAGGCTTAATGAAGCCTTGTTTTTGTATACTTCTGTCATGATACTTTGTAAGATAGGTTTCATGAAGCCTTGTTTCTATATGCTTCTAGTTGAATAAGCTTTGTATGTGCTTTAATTTGCACTACACTTGATCTTGCCCATTAAGTGGAAGTTGTTATCAGATTCTAATCTTGTCCTATGAAAAGTCATTAGGAAAGGATAAAGTAAGCATTTAAGGCATACTATATCATATGATTTGACTGATCAATTTGATTAGTTATAACTAATTGATTACTTATACTTTGATAATAAGATTATATGGATACATGAAAATTATTTACCATGCTTGTGTTTATGATTGGTTGAGGTGCAATATGCTAGAAAATTAAAAAAAAATTAAGATTGTATAGATTAATCCACAATGAAGACTAAGTATGTCGGTATTAATATAACTTTAGAGAAATGGTATATCTTATGAAATATTTTGATAAGTCTTCATGTAGTACCATGTTTAGAGTAACCCATAGTGACCCTTTATCATAATTCTTTAGTTAGGGCAATTATGAAGGATCTTATGAGTTACTCTAAGGCAAAGAATATTAGAGGTAATATTATTAGCTCAAGAAAGACTGGAGTAGCAAAAAGTTATGATCAAGAGGATATCATTGATAAGTTAACATAGTATATCCATCCACTAAGGCTTTTAGTGTAATTATATTTAAAACATGGATTTTGTTAGCGTAACCAGTTAGACTATCTTTTGTTTTGATGATGAAAATAATTTTGATCATATCATATTATGATTATGTGCTATAACGTTTACTGAATGTTTGCATATATCAAAGTTCATCAAGATTCTACAAAAAATTTACATTAGATTTAGGATTTTATTTTAATTTTTATAGGATCTTTTGAAAGTGAATTTTTCACAATTTAACTCTAATTATTTTTCTTAAAATGTTTTTTAAAATGAGGTAGAAATATGATTATGAAATGTGATTATTTTAAGAAGTTTTCAAATCACCATTTCATTTGTTCTTCATTTTATAAAAACCATTTTTCACTCTACAAAATGATTCACAAATCCATTCAGACAAGAACATATGAAATAGTGCTTGAAAATTAGACTTATTGAAGGTTTAGAAAAACCTGTGAATCGATTCACAAATCGACTCTGAATCAATTCCCGAGTCAATTCAGTTAACAAAATTTTCTATGACATTCTTATATGAATCAATTAATAAATTAACTCTAAATCAATTAACGAATTGATTCAATCAAGTTAGTTAGCTGTAACCTATCTGAAATTACTTACGAATCTATTCACTAATAGAAAGTTAGTTATTCTGTTATAGTTGGTTATAGCTATTCTTTATATACCTTCTTCACCTTATTTCATTTCATAATTGCACGCTAACTGATTCAAAGAAATGCAAAAAAACCTCTCTCTTATCTCTTCTACCTCTACATCTTTAATTTGGATTGATTAAAAGATCTTGGATTTTTCTTGTTAAAAATTCACATAGTTCTATTTGAGATTTTTATCTCAACTCTGGTTTTGTATTCTTAAATTTTCTCTTTATTTTCTTTAAGGTTTCTAGTGTTAGAAATCTTGTTCTAGGTCTACAAGAGCCCATTTAAGTCTTATGATTGTTTTAGGATTAAAAGAGCCTGGTTTAATTCTTCTAGGTTAGCAAAAAGCCTATAAAGTCTTGTATTGTAAAACTGGCAATTCAGGAGTTCAGTTGAACTTTATGTTTTTTTTTTATTAATTGAAGTGGTGATCCAATTAAGGATTATCCAGTGAAGTAGACTTGAATTGTGATTTCAATTTAAGTTGAACCACTTAAAAATCTATGTCTTCTAATCTTTATTCTTTACTGCACTTTTTATTTTTTGGTTTCTTCAATATTATTTCCTACATTACTACATTATTATTCCTGCTGTATTGTTAATTCATTTTGTGAGTTAATTCATCTTAATCTTAAACAAATCTACTGTAATAATTATTTTTATCATCTTTCTCTTGAATCTGTTAAAGAAACCAATATAACTGTGCAACTCATTAAAAAGAATCCAAAAATAGGGCCAACAATCTAAAGGGCAAGATCCAATTTTCATAGGACCTCTTAGATTTGATTCCTTTGTGATAAATGCATTCTAAAATAAATGAATGATCCTAGATGCAACTTATCTATCAGGTATATATAGAGAGCATCTCGATAGAGAGGAAGGGTTAGATCTCAAATTATTCTGGCCTATGGAATGTTTAGGGTACATCTCCTTAATGGTTAATACTAAAATTTGAACACAACTTTATCCGAGTTGCCAGATTCTAAGTATGAAATGAATGAATTAATGTTTATTCCATGGAATTTGCTTTATCATGACTTTGTTAAGCACTTATTATTATATCTGGAGATTCAGTTTCTCTATCAAATATATACTTGTGAGTATATATGAGAGGGTCTCAATAGAGAGGGATAGTTAAATCTCAAATTGTCCAAGCCTATGGCATGTTAGGGGCCACATTTCCTTAGTGGCTAACATTCGCATCAGAATGCAATTTTATCCAAGTTACTAGATTTTAAGTATGATATGAATGGTTACCAATACCAAATTCAGTTTCAGTCTCTAATTGGATGATATATATTTTATATAAACCCCAAGGCCCCAAGATAACTATATAAAATTTATACCTGGAAATTTGAGATAATACTTATTATCATGACTTTAAAAAATATAGTTTATTTTGTGTTTTTAATCAAGTGGAAGATAATAAGAATTTTGATGATTTCAAATATTATTTTTATTGGTTTTAAAATGGTGGAGAAATCCAATATACATTGTTTTGTTCACTTAATGTAAAATTCTAAATGAATGGTTTTAATGCTATAAATGAAATTTATTTTGATGGCCATGAATAATAGGTTTGGTGCTTCAATATAGGCAATGACTCATGAATGGGATGTAAATTATTGTAACCTAGTAGTACACCTATATTAGAGACTAACGCACTGCTTTGGTGCGCGAAAGTTGGGCGGAAAAGAAAGGAAGATCCCATTTTGCACGAAAATTAAGAAAACTTCCCCTGCTTGGCTTGCAAGGAAATGAGGAGAGGAAGGGAAGTTTAGGGGGAAAAAAGGTGGGTCTCACGGGTTGTATTTTCGCCAAAAAGGAGAGGAAATGGGGGGAAGTGGGCGCACAGTAAGTTGGGGCAAAAGTTGTATTTTTATATATTTTTATTTTAAAATTTTAAAATTATTATTTTTAATTTTAAATTAATTAAAATTAATATTATAAATTATTTTT
>JANHAO010019378.1:0-13242 GCA_026873985.1 Saraca asoca
AACTGGAGGAATATATAATTTTAAAGACATGTAAATTTTCTGCACCATTCACTTCATGTGGCAATTAACATAATATGAAGTTAGTCTAGTTGACAAACCTGACCAGAATGTGTGGACCAAATGCGGCCCAAAAACAGGAGCCAAAATGCGGACCTAATGCGGGTCAATCCGTTTTGTAAACAAATTTAAAAAATAAAAAATGCGGACTGGTCCGCGGACCGGTCCGCTCCGCATGCAAAGCGGACCGGACCAGCCTTTCTTTGGTCCGTTTAAATGCGGACCTAAACGGGCTTGGCCCGTTTAGGCTCGCATCCGCATGGACCAGGTCCGCTCCATGCGGACCGGCCCGTTTAGCACCCCTAACTCAAAGTGCATACTATCCCACTGTACAATGGGAATAACGACTCGAGTGACCACCTGGATGCGTTCAATGCTCAAATGGACCTCTAGACAATCGACCCCCTGGTGAAGTGCCACGTATTTCCCACCACATTAGGGGGAACACCTCGGGCATGGCTCAAGCGCCTTCAGGCTCGCAGCATCGGCAGCTGGGAAGAATGCCAAAAGAAATTCATTGGCCAATGCTGAGCACTGAAGAAGCAACAAGTGCCTCCTTGCCATCTTACAATGATTTTTTAGTGCAAGGATGAGCTGATCAAGGACTATGTAACCTGATTCAGGCATGAGGCCAACTCTGTGGAGAATGCCTTGGAGGAAAGCATTCTGACGGTTATCTCAGTGGGACTTCGCAAAGACTATAAATTATACTGAAGCCTCTATAAGTCCCCCACTGGAGAATTTGTCGAATTCTATGATCGGGCAACCAAACAAATAAGATGGAAAGAGACCTTCGAAACGGAGGAACTTAAGTATAAAGCGGGCCATAGTGGTCCCACCACGAGCAAAAATAGGAGTAGCAAGAGTCACGACAACCCCATTCCTTATCTCACGAAGAAGGCGAAGCCTCAATGACTTGAAGGCCGCTTTGAGAGCTACAGTGTCCTGTCCAACACACAGGACAAAATCTTTATCGTGAAAAGGCATAATGAAGACTTCAGAAGGCCCAGACAATTGAGGGCACCCATCAAGTCCAGAGACGAAAGCAGATTTTGTGTTTGTCACAATGAGGTTGGACAAACCACCTTAGACTGCTGGGCACTGAAAGACGCTATAGAGGACCTCATCAGAAGAGGCCAACTACAAGATTATGTGGTGAGACCATTGGGACAGCGCGCTCAGCAGGCTCAGCGAGTCGCCACCTAAGAGCCTGAGCCCTCCATCAGAACCATATTCTAATCCTGTAGCATTCATTTGTCATCAATGGAGACTAATTGTATCAACTATCGTACGATTAAATTAATGTAAGTCATTGATTAGCCAAGCACTATCTAGACAAAGAGTTTTCACTCCGTCATTGCTATCTCGCTACAGCGAATGATTTTCACCTCGCTACAGCATTACTGTGTAATCTCACTACAGCGAACGATTTTCACCTCACTATAGTAAAATGAAAACAAGATCGAGGGTGAGACGGTCTTAAGCCTACCTCGCAATGCCCAAGGGTAAGATGGCCTTGAGCCTACCTTGTGGCTTCGAAAAACTTCGGCGAATGGTTTTCACCTCACCCCAACGAAAAAAAAGCTTCGGCATACAAAACAAAATCTTAGCCACTAGCCCACTACGACATAAAGAAACTAAAACAAAATCATTGTAACCTTCACATGAATTTCCCACAGCTCTCATGTGGATGAATTTCTCATGTCTCGAACGAGACTTCTAGGATGCAGCTTGCATGCGACCCTTCTGTCATTTACAACAGATTAAGCAATCAGAAAAATAAAGCACAGCTGATTGGCAAGAAGGAGCATTTCATTAATCATTAGAAGTGTACATACAGCGATGCGCAAAACATCCGTTATAGAATTCAAAGAGAAAGGAAAGCTCATACAGTAAAAAGGCTTCGTCCAGGAGAGGCAAAGTTACATCAAAAGAAAAAGTGCAGAAATAACGGCAAAAAACTTAACGACCAAGCACAACCATTCCTGCAAGAAGAGCAGAAGGCCGGTTATCGAGCTCGTGCCTGCAGGAAGGACAGCTACTGCCTAAGCTGCTTCTGCTTATTTTCCTCTGGTGCATCCCCCTGAGCCAGACCCAGAGCAAATCAAAAAGTCATAGAAGTTAGTTGGCCAGGTAGTAGCACCACAAGCGACGGCTAGAGGAAACAGCCCGGGATCAGCACAAATCCCTCAAGAGCCCGCCAGGCAGATACTGGGACGGAGCCATGTGCAAGGGGCTATCCATGCTTCTCAGTACTCTGCAACAGGCCATCCATGTCTCAATAAGCTTCGCTGGAAGTCAAGACACCAAAACTCGAGGGACTCTTCAGTCTCCTCTATTGAACTTTTCTGGGGAAAAAAGGAAGAATGCCCCAGGCTATAAAAAGACCCATTCGACCCTTTGAAGAATCCAAAAGATATTTGATCTGATCTTCATCTGACGCCACGCCAACGGCCAAAAATGGCAAATAGAAGAAAGCATGGCCTAAAGCAGAACGGAAAGACATCTGACGTGACACTTCGATCAAAGAAGGACACTGACTGAAGATATGAATCAAGCCTCGAAAACTTGCAACTCCCAGTCTACAAAGTAAACCGAGAGTTGGGGGGCTTATGTTATATGCAAAAATGGCCTCGAGAACTCATAGCCCGGGCACGCCGAAGGCACGCAGCAAGCTTCGCTTTGCCCATCAGAAAGTGGCACAGCGAAGCAGTCCCAGCACCATCCCTTGAAGTGACCCACGCCTCACAAGGCAGCAAGGCAGTGACACAGTGAGAAGATCACAACACTAGCTCGCCAAGTAGCCATCAGCCTGCTCGTGCCCGCTACCTCACTACAACAGGTCCCCATGATACCCCCGAGCCAAGAATTCCTGCTCGGGGCACCTAGCACCTCACTTGGCACAGCCATACCAAGCAGCGGACGCAGATAGACACAAGTCTACGGCTGACCAGAGGGGCCCACCCCGCAGCCTACATTCTGCAGTAGCTGAATTGTAACCTCTTTACTGTCTTTTCCATTTATATTTTGATGTAACGCAACTGTAGCTTGTAATTAATGCATGTAACTCCTCCTCCTTCTATAAATAGGATTGCATTATTAGAAGAGGGGGGAGAAGAGGCCAAAACTTTGTAAGTAGAAACTCTTACATTAATAAAATCTTCGCCATGGACGTAGGATCTGGTGCTGCCCTGATTTAGCTGAACCACGTTAAACTTGCTGTCTTTCCACCCCCTCTTCCTCTCAGCCTATCTCTTTCTGCACTTCGGAAACAGTATTGGATCCTTGAACTCCTCCTCGTTGGCTGAAGTTTGGGTCTTCCGCACGAACCAAATTTCATCGTCAACAGCATGTAATTTCAACATTATCCTTGATTATAGTTTAAAAAAATACTATGCATGGGTATTTAATAATGTGATATATATATAATTATTATAAAAAAGAGATAATATTAATTATATTTATCTAATAAAATATCATTAAAATAGGAGTTATCGTTGAATGTATTCAATTAGGTAATTTCTATTTAATTTGATATTCAATTTGAATAAATCAAACAAATAAAATTTAATTTTAAGTCTGAATCTATTTAGTTAAGCACTTAAGTAATGTTTTCAAAAGCATCCTTAATATTTTATATATTCATATGTTTAAAAAAATTGATGTAAAATAATCTTTTTGAACATGTGAAAAAGTAAACCATATCACATTACTGATATTTGATTTTTTTTTTTTAAATTTGAATGACAAAAAAATCATTGTCATTTATAATATGATATTTGAGTTGATTTAAATCATATTTTTTTTTTAACAAAAATTACATAACAGTTTAAATTTAAGTGTAAATTACCTGCGTCAATTTCACTCCACCGTATATGTACACACACCATCACACCAATTTTATCATATAATAAAATTATCATCGTTGAACAAAAGAACTGAAGAATAACATTATCTTCGATTGAAATACTTAAAGAGTGACATCATATGTAACGATTTTATAAATGTCCAAACCAGAGAAAGTTTGCACTAGTTGTGCGTCTTTTCACTTGCTGCAACAGCAACCACTAACAAACATCCAAAAGCAAGTGGTTTTGTTGTCTCCTACAATCTAAAATAAATATATTTTGAGTTATGACTGATCAATTAATCTAAAAGATAGTCGAATGAATTCAAGTCCAATAAGATAATCTAGAATGATTTGTAACGAATTGACCATATAAAGGTAACAAACTAAAAATTATTCAAGATCATGATCATTTGATTACGTCAAAAATTGATCGAACAGGTTCAATATCAAAATATCAATTTATGTGTTATTTCTTTATATAAATTAAAGTATGTATTTTTGATAGAAGTCTTTACTCTGATTCTTATTTTTATCTTTTCTCATAAGATTACTGACTTAACCGTTAAAGTACTCTCTGAAGTAATCCCAACTCTAATCACTAGTTTTTCTATTTTACAAATTTTAAAGATCAAGATTTATTATTGACGTCATCTATGAGAAGCTTGGTTTCCACAAATTTCTTCAGCAAAAAGCCACAATAATGGTGGGAAGAGTTGTGTTAATAGAGCTTCTCTAACTCAACCATAAGGGAACTTCAAAGTCGTTGATCGGTATATTAGAGCACATGCCAGTAATGGAGTATTGGGTTTTCATGCTAGAGGAGTCCAATGGATCTTAACCTTGAAGCAAAAATTCTAAATTTCCACCGCCGATCTATCTCCAATTTCAAGTAACCCATCAAAAACAATAGCAGCTGAGACAGCCCCTGAGCACAGGACTCAAGTATTTCACAAATCCACTCCAACAATTCGTCCAAATCCTTTACCTCCAGCTCAAGGGTTTTAAAGTGCTTCAAATCCTCACTCGTATAAGACTTGTCGAAGTTGAATCCCTCATTGCCAGCTCCAGTAGAACAAGTTGGAAACTTTAGGCGTCATTGTTTCACTCACCAACTGCTCACCGCTATCGGTGAAGTGCTTGATTAGAAAAAATATTTCAGGAAATTATGAAAGTGGAAGAAAGACGATGGAAGGAAGTTTTGGCTCCCCTACATAAAAGGTGCGTCGTACGTACATAATCTTGGCATCGGCTTCCTGATCAGAAGATAAATACAATAGCCCAATGCTGGGGTTGTTGCTAGCTTTAGCAGGATTGAGCTCGGTTGCATCACAGCGAGCTCGCGTAGGGTTAGTTACTCAACTCGCACACTGCACCTAGTGTCCTCATCTTCAACAAATTGATCCTTTTGGACTTATTTTCTACTCAACTTTGTGAGGTCAAAATTCACCTAGAACATGCATAAAGTGTAGTCCATCATCAAATGTTTGCATCCACTTTTCTTTCAGAAATGTCTTTACCCACCGGCTTGCATCAGCGTTTAGGAACCACAACTTGATGAGCCTGAACTTATACTTCCTTGACTCCTTCTCGTACCTTACAATAAAGATTACAATAATTGAAACAACTTATGTGAACTTAACATAAGCATATACAGTGATAGGAAATGATTCCCATGTTTGTAATGTGTCTCTTAAAGGATGTATTCCTGAAGTGTCTATTGAAGTTGTTGACCATATAACATATACAAAACTGATAGTGACTATAAGGTGGCTAACATCCAAGTGACTCATTCTTGATGGTTATAATAATCTCGTCGTGGCTATCGAATATCAGGCATAGTTCGTTGACATTAGTGACGTGCATTCGAATCATATCTAAGAACCAAGATTAACTATATCTATTTTTGGCTTCAACAATTGCAAATGCAACTGGCAATACTTTGCAATTTTCATCTTGTGTGATTGTAATTAGTAGGCTGTACATGAATTTTTCATATAAGAACGCTTCATCAACCTGTAGCATAAGTTTACAGAAAAAAAAAAGTGCATCGATGCAAGGTTTAAATGCTGAGAATATCCTCTCGAACTTCACATTATTAAGATCAGGATATTGTCTTTAATATAAATCTTTAGTTTACAATTGCACAATAATCCTTGGGTTGACTTGTTTCATTGTGATTTTGACCTTGAGTTACTGTTTATCAATAGTAACCCGCAAGATATTGTATATCATCTACAGTCATCTGAAAAATGTTAAAAAAAAATTCATGAAAAATAAAAAGGCAATTCGATGCCAATGGTAAAAAAAAAAGGAAAAAAAAGAAAAAATTAGAAAAAACATTTATGAGAGTAACATTTTCACAATTTAAAAAAAAAAGAAGAATATTTTCATAATTTAAAAAAGAAAAAGAAAAATATGTTATTAAGGCCAACGTTTCACAACCTTAGATTTTTTTTTTTTAAAATAAATTTGGCTTGACAGTGTTGTTAAGGCCAACATTTTTGGCCTGATAATGTTATTCCGCTCAATGTTTTGAGCCTCCGCGTTATCTCTACTAATGTTGTCTAAAAAAAATATTATTTATAAAATAATTTTAAACCAATTCTATTCACATAAAATCTTACTCAATTTATACTATGTAAGTTAAAAAGCCCCAAATAAAATGAGTGGTATGAGATGCCATGGAGGTTATTGAAAATATGATAAGAGAATCATAATTATTAAATTTTTATAAATATGTATGAATGAATTTTTTGATTAATTTTATTTTTTTATAATAAGGATAGCAAATTATTTACCATATATATAATATTTTAAGATAGAATCTAAGACGTAAAAAAATCCAAAATAATATCGACTAACTTTTTAATTCAACTTTTATGTGAGAAAATGGTAGTGTCCCTCCATCAAATTATCCAGGCTGACGTAGCATTCAACTTATTTTATTAAAATAAGAAGTTTACTTTATTAATCTTACCTATATATATGTAGACCAACAAAAAAATATTATAGTATACAGTAAAAAGGAAATGAAACTATCGAACAACATCACACCACGTGGTGTGACATAAGACGGCAGTAGCTGTGGTCCCATCTCTTGGGACCACAGGTAGCCAGTTACCAGCAATATAATAGAAAATAAAAAATAACCTATCACTAAAAAACGACATCGTCTCAAGCAATCTCGTGCATATAAATGGGTGTCGTGAGCTGCCCGTTGTGCTTACTCCTTCAACCAAAATATTGTTGTTGTTGTTACGTATTGTTGCTCTGCCTTCTGTTCCCACTCTTTGCTTCTTCTTTCCATTTTCCCGGCTTTCTTCTTATTGTCTCCATCAACTCTGTGATTCAGTTCATTTATATAGTCTCTTTGTTTTCTTCAAGTTTTTTCTTTTAGATTCTCTTCTGATTAATTCCTTCACAAAAATGTGTGGAATACTTGCTGTGCTTGGTTGTTCTGATGATTCGCAAGCCAAAAGAGTCCGTGTTCTTGAGCTTTCTCGCAGGCAATGATTCTTGCCTCTCATTTCACTTTCTCTTTCAATTCATATTATATGGATACCCAGTTGGATAACTTTGATGTTTCCATCCAAAGTTTCATGTTTTATGTCTTTTTCTTGATTTTTAATATGAAAAAGAAGAAACCCAGTTTTTGGCCTGCTATGTGTTTGTTACTTTGCTTGTTTGCTATAGTTTCTGCAGTGCAGAAACTTACGAGTTTTCGCTGATATTGTGTCGTGGGATATATATTGTTTTCTCTCTGAGTGGAATCTGTGACTTGATTTCTTAGTCTTGGAATCTGGGGGGTATTGTTATTAGTGGTTGATTTGTTCAAGGCATATGAATTTGGCTTATAGTGTGGATTATGAGCTAGAGTGATGATGACGAAGAATAATTGTGGGTCCCAATGATATAGTTCCTTACATCCTTTCCTTGTTGAATCTGGCATAGGAATGGAGTAACCCTATGACTTTGAATTACAATTACTGCTTATGACTGGGACCCACCATATATTTTTCAACTCACGGAAAATTTTAATATGTTCTAATTAATTTACGTTTTAATTATAATACACATTTTTTTATCTCATTTAAAATAAAGTAATTATCCTAAAATCTCATTTTTTCCCTTTTTAAAATATTGGAAAGCATAATAGTTGATAACTACTTTTTTTTTATTGCATCAAGTAAAAACATGTTTTATAATTGAAATTTGAAAAAAAATATTTACTTATCAAATATCTTAGGATAAGAATAACTACTTACACTTATTTTTATTTGAACAGTCTTATTTATTATTGCATATTTGATATTATTTAATATAAATTAGCGTAATATATTCACTGACCCGACCTACAGGCAAAATATGTAATGATCATTACTTTTAAGGCGACCATACAAAACTTTGATAAGTGGGCAATATATATATATGCTAACCAGATCAGTGAATTTGAGTATTGTTAATCACGATAAACAAGTAGGATGTGGGACCAGGTTGAAATGCAATTATTGGTTATAACATGCAGGAAAAATCCAAAAAAGAATGACGACTGACAATAGTAGAGTGAATTTAATTGGTCTTGATTCTTGAAAGTTCATGGGGAAAATAAGGAAGTGCAGTCTAAAATAACAAGTTTAATTGTTTTGTGGTTGTTGCTGTCACAGATTGAAGCACCGTGGGCCGGATTGGAGTGGTCTCCATCAACATGGTGACTGCTATCTGGCTCATCAACGGCTAGCCATTGTTGATCCTGCTTCTGGGGATCAACCTCTTTTCAATGAAGACAAATCCGTTGTTGTCACGGTAGGCCATATGCTAAACATCACTTTGTAGTTTTTTAATGATTTTTGGGCATCTATGATTGCTCTTTTATACTGTTTATGGTACGATCAATTTTAACACTCAAAATGGAATCCGTCTTATTTTAGCATGATGTATTATGGAGCTTCGAGTAATTTGCTTCTCCAATTATCCAAAAATTGAATTAAAGTATTTATGAAAATATCATCCATTGAAAACAGGTAAATGGAGAAATATACAATCATGAGGAGCTCAGGAAAAAACTGCCTAACCACAAGTTCAGAACAGGCAGTGACTGTGATGTTATTTCTCACCTGGTTAGTGATCTTAAGCTAACTTCAGTCTGCTCATATCGATAAAAATCAGAAGATATTTTTGAACATGTCATTTTAATTATAAAAGCACAATATATTTCTAGTCTTGCACAAGGTTGTCATTCATTTTATATATGATTGGACTTGTAGTCCTTGTTAGTATCTTGTTATTGATGTTCATCTTGTTTATAGTATGAGGAGTATGGAGAAGATTTTGTGGACATGCTGGATGGAATCTTTTCATTTGTTTTACTGGATACCCGCGACAACAGCTTCATCGTTGCTCGGGATGCTATTGGAGTCACTTCCCTTTATATTGGTTGGGGACTAGATGGTAATGTTTTTGTGTGTCCTGATTATAACTTTGTCTTTATATTTTCTACTAAACCAATGCAAATTGAATGAATTCTAATAAGTTTGTTAACTTTCTGTTAGCAGGCTCTGTTTGGATTTCATCAGAGTTGAAAGGACTACATGATGATTGTGAACATTTTGAGTGTTTTCCGCCCGGTCACTTGTACTCAAGCAAAGAAAGAGGGTTCCGCAGATGGTATAATCCACCTTGGTTCTCTGAGTCTATTCCATCAGCCCCTTATGATCCTCTAACTTTGAGACGTGCGTTTGAAAAGGTAAGTCTCAAAGTCACGTCTCAAAGTCGATTACATCATTGCTGATTTAAAGCTCATACAAATTCCCTTTGCTTATTTGTTTTTAACTAATGTGATGAATTTGATTTCAGGCTGTCATAAAAAGGTTAATGACAGATGTGCCTTTCGGTGTTTTACTGTCGGGAGGCTTAGACTCTTCGTTGGTTGCATCCATCACTGCTCGTTACCTGGCAGACACCAAGGCTGCGAAACAGTGGGGACCAAAATTACACTCGTTCTGTGTTGGCCTTGAGGTAAGTTACATCTATTCAAACTTATGAATGAATATGCAAATTCAAAGTAATTTTTTTTTTCTTTGATTCCATTTAGTCATGTGTTAATCCAGTATCCTCTTATATTTGGCAGGGTTCACCAGATCTGGAGGCTGCAAAAGAGGTTGCAGACTATTTGGGGACAGTCCATCATGAGTTTCACTTTACTGTCCAGGTATATATATACATGGAAAACTGTACTTTTTAAGCTCAAATTTTTGGATCATTCAGTTTACTAACAGTAAAACATTTATGTCATATGGTTTGTGCAGGATGGCATAGATGCCATTGAAGAAGTTATTTACCATATAGAAACATATGATGTGACTACAATAAGAGCCAGCACGCCTATGTTTCTTATGTCACGGAAAATTAAATCGTTAGGAGTGAAAATGGTAATCTCTGGAGAAGGGTCTGATGAGATTTTTGGTGGGTACCTGTACTTTCATAAGGCACCGAATAAGGAAGAATTCCACAAAGAAACTTGCCGCAAGGTCATAAATTTTACTATGGCCATTACTAATATTATACAAGGGGATGAACTAAAAGGGTTAACAATTATGCTGTTTCTATGCAGATTAAAGCACTTCACCAATATGATTGCTTGCGAGCCAATAAAGCAACATTTGCTTGGGGTCTGGAAGCTCGAGTCCCATTTTTGGACAAAGAGTTTATCAATGTTGCAATGAATATTGATCCTGAGTATAAGATGGTATAGATTTTTAGAATTTTACTTTGTCAAATTGCTAACTCTAGCAGATAATTACATAAAAAACCTACAGGATTTGATTTAAAAGGTTTTACAATTTAATCTGCTCAGATCAAACGAGATGAAGGACGAATTGAGAAATGGGTTCTGAGGAGGGCCTTTGATGATGAACAGCATCCATATCTGCCCAAGGTAATCTTCAATTTGCTGCAACATCTCTAGATGATTATAAACTCCAAATTTAATTGGTCAAACTAACACCTAAGCATTTCATGTTATGCAGCACATTTTATACAGGCAGAAAGAACAATTCAGTGATGGAGTTGGCTATAGTTGGATTGATGGCCTTAAAGCTCATGCTGCGAAGCATGTAATATGGATCTTAACCGTTTTTTTTAATCCCATTAATCCTTTTGTTTCCATGCGTGTCATTTTCTTTAGAATTTTGAAGGCAGTGATATAACTCCTTTAGCTTACAATTGGTTCCTGACACTGTCTTATAGGTCACTGATAAAATGATGGCTAATGCTACTCATATCTTCCCCCATAACACACCAACCACTAAAGAAGCATACTACTACAGAATGATCTTTGAGAGATTCTTCCCACAGGTAACTCAATCAAATCTTATTTTTAAGAGTAATGTAACACTCATTTTCTCTCACAAATTGTCACTCTTTACACACATGGCATAGTCTAATTTAAACTGGTTTCACCTATTCAAATTTTGCTGGCTGTGCACACAAGTGCGGTTAAATGCCCAAGTTAAGTCAGTACATTTACCAATTGAAGATTTTTACATATTTGTGTTCCATAAATTGTTTTTGCAGAACTCTGCTAGGTTAACTGTTCCAGGAGGAGCAAGTGTTGCATGTAGCACAGCCAAAGCTGTTGAATGGGATGCTGCCTGGTCAAAGAATCTTGATCCTTCTGGTAGAGCAGCACTTGGAGTGCATCTCTCAGCTTATGACAGCCAGGAAGCCAACAAAGCCGTGGAGCCGGAGAAGATTATACCTACAATTGATGTTACTTCTCTCGGAGTTGCTATCCAGAGCTAGTATGGCCTTGGAAAGAAATAATTGTGGTGAGAATGAAGATTATAATTCTGTAACATAAAGGCTTGGACTTGCCTGTTGTATAATTGTAAGCCAGGCAATGCTATATAGATAAGGCTTTCTAGCTAGTGGTCTGAAAATGTTGTGCTTTCCACGCCTTGTATTTATTTTGAATTTGCTCATTTGAATTCTCTCATAATATCTTGGGGTTTTCAAGAGAATTTCTCTTGTTCATGTATCTGTTTAATATGTAATCTTGAACTTCATATCAGCTCAAAATAGAAAAAAAAATGTACTTATTGTACTTCCTTCCACTAAGTCTAGCTTAGTTGTCAATTTTAGCCAATTTGAGGGTGACAAGCAAATGCAATTGCAAACTTTAGTCTTTCAAAAACATAGCTTTTAAAAAAAGAAAATTGTCAAGTCTGGTGATGCCAAACAAAGAAAATAAAGATATATCTTGCCCAAGGCTGCCTCCAGTGCAGTAAAATATGATCACAGGCTACCATCTTATATGTAAGAATGGTGAATGGATATGACAGGCTGGCACCTTTAGTGGTGCAATAATACATGATATTATTTCAGAATTTTTTTTTAATATCTTGAATCAGAATATTGTGCATGTATTAAAAGATTTATCATTAAAAAAAAAAAAAGTAGGGGGTGGGAAGGATGTGACAAAATGCAGGGCTACTTAATGTCCTTGGGTTCAAACTAATCTCAGAAATGGGTCCAGATCCAAGATTTGGCCCAGTAGCTGTTGAATAATTCATGAACTAGAGAGCTTAGAAAGATCACATCTGAATCATTCAAAAACCTTCACAGTCTACAAACATCGCGCAACTTGTCATATAGGTCGTGATATGTGTGCAGTAGAGATGTTTGTGGGTTGGGCCGTCAAGTTTTCAGACCAAGTTTTTTATATGTAATAACACATGTTGGGATGTCTGAGCCCAGCCCTTTCTGATTTTATTCGGCTAAAGCCCAACACTTAGCCCGATCAACCCATTCATTCAGGTAGTGCCCCTCAACAAGGTGTTTGGATATAATTTAAGTCTGAATATATATCTCATTTTTTGTTACCTAAACTTTGTCTCATTTTCACTTTTTCCGAGCATGCTCTGTACCATAAGATGCACACAAGAATAACGTGTGTTGAGCAAGTTAGCTAAAACAATGTCCACAAGCGCCTCAACGAAATTAACAAAGATAATACTAAGGTCCCATTTGGTTTCAGGATTTTAGAACATGAAAACGGAATCAAAAAACTGATTTCATGAAATTTTGTTTGGTTCACTTGTGAGGGAATCTGATACCCTTATCTACCTTAATCCATTACCTTCATTTGAAATACTTACCCCTCCTAGGTATTTTGATTTCCTTATCTGACTAAATCAGAAAAAAAATCCCTCCTCTTCCTCTAATAATTATTTTATTTCATAAAATTATTTTAATAAAATTATTATATATATTTAATATATATAATTTTATATATTTGATATAATTTTATATTAAATATATAATTTTATATAATTTAA
>JANHAO010019379.1:0-13239 GCA_026873985.1 Saraca asoca
CAAAAGATGTTATTCGGCTGGAAAACAATTTTTTTTTTCAGTTTTGACCACTTAGCGACCGAAATGGTCACCGCAAATTCGGTGGTTAATTTTTTTGACCGAAGGCTCACCATTTAGCGACCGAAACTGTCACCGATATTTCGGTCGCTAAATCTACCAGCCACCGAAAGTCACGGTCGCAGTGTTTAGCGTCTGAATCAGCGACCGAAAAATGTTGGTGGCTAAACCCCAATTGGCGACCGAAGATGGGCACCCCTTTGCGACCGCAATTTTCAGTCTCTGTTCGGTCGGTAAATGTAGCGACCGATAATCTCCGGTCTCTGGTTGGGCTGCGACTAGGGTTTTAGCCTCTGATGATATACGGTCGCTGTTCGGTCGCAACAAATTTCTGCGATCGAAATTTATATTTTAGAGACCAAAAATTTCGGTCGCTAAAAACAGTTTTTTTTGTAGTGAAAGGAAGTCCTCCTCCTTATCATAAGAGGATAAATTGCAAGCTACTCTAGGATGACAAGAGCTAAAATTGGATGTAAAAAATAAAATTCAAGTCCAAACCAAGGAAACAAAAAGGTCAATCTCCATACCACAAGAGGATAAACTTCATGTCACTCTAGGATGACATGAGTTAAAACTACATCCATAAAATCAAATTCAAGTCAAAGCTAAGAAACAAAAAGTCAATCTCCTTACTATAAGAGGATAAATTGCATGTTACTCCCACCCCACATGAGTATAAACTATGAATGATTCAAAACTAAAACAAAAATAAATTTATTTTATTTTTCACTATCTCGATAGGAATATCTATGAATGGCTCTTTCTTTTAGAAGTTTAAATCAATTATTTTGGGCTTAATGATTGTCTAAGATACTTTTCTAATATGGAACCTAAATTTAAGGTCATTATTGTATCTTCCAGTGAAGGTTTTGAGAAATTAAAGTTCCTTGGATAATACTTCATATGTCTTAAGCTTTGATTTCATAAGACATGTCAACATTCAAAGTACTTTTAAACTTCTTGATGACTAGATGGCCACATCTTTTATCCATAAAGCCACACACTCCACAGATAATGAACAATCTAGCCTAAGTATGCCAAAAAATCCCTAGGAAATGAATATGTAGCCAAACCAAGTTTGTGTTTAGTGCTACAAGAAAGGGACTCAGGAACAAATGATATAAATACCAGGTAGAATAGGTGGAATTAAGTTACAAGTGACACTGAACACCATCTTAGAGGTGATTTAAATGTTCCCACATGAAGGTGACCATCTTTAAAAGGAAGAATGTAATAACATAACCACAGTAATAAATATAAGGCTAGTAATAGCTCTTCCTAAAGGTCTTGATTTATGTTGAGGCCTAGGCAGACAAGTAGATCAATGCCTTAATTGAAACAAAAATAGTGGTGAGAGTCAACTTTACAGGATGAAAGATTTTAGTCCTCTTTTAATGGCTATCATAATTTGTGCACTTGGAAGCTAATTTTAAATTTCTATACTGAAAAAACATTTAAGGATTTGAAGTGTGACTTCCTTATTACCAAAATTTTAAACAATTACAGTGCCAATTTTGATCATGAATTTTATCTTTGCAAATAAGAACAAATGCTCTAAAATGATAATAAAATGACTTTAGAAGCTTTTTATGCAACTTAAATAGACTTGTTACAACTTCTTCATAATAATTTCCAAATATTGAAAACCTAGTCACCTCGTACATCTCCCATAAAGGAATTCTCAACCCTCCATGACTAAACAGGAAAGCATTACTTTCTTAACACCAGAGCTCATAGAGGGCCTTGCATAAGCCATTTGGATGTTGTTAATCTTAGCAAGTATCTTCAATTGCATGTACCAAGTATTTAAAAGAACCTTACACATTTAAAGTGTCATAAATTTGTCGAGACTAATCAAATAAACCTTCAAGATATTAAATATGTACTTAAGGGTTTAAACTAGTTCCCCACTATAATATCTTTATATTAGTCATTGATGCCCTTACTAGATTTGGACAAGTCTAAACATCCCTATGATGTGGGTGCCTACAAATTGAAGGAAGCCTATTCATCATTAATTATTAGATTTTGACTTTCCATAAATAACCAATTTCTTGGCAAGATATATAAGCATTAATCTTAAGAATGAATCATAATTGACTATAAGAGTTAGAAAGATCAGATTAGAAAATTGTTGACTAGATAGGACTCAAGTAGACATAAGCTTTACATGTGGCTATGACTAGTTAAGAAGATTAGGGGAACTTATGTGCGCCAAGATGATCACATGAGAGAAATCATATGGCCTTAATAAGTCATTACTGGGAAGTAAGTAAGTTGATGACATTATATGGCATATCTTTGGGGGTAAACACATGTACAAAGTGTCATTGGAGGCACACTAACCTACAAGGTATGTTGTTAGGGGCATACAAACTTATAAGATATGATGTTGGGGGCATACAACTATATAGGATGTCGTGAAGGGCATTCACCATGATTAGTTATCAGCTTAGATAGTTAACTAGTGTGTTTATGTTTGAATGTGAATTCACTTTGTAAGGCAGGTAAGTATCATGTTATGCACATCAGATTGTGCCATGAAGTGATTGATAGGTCTTATATCATGTTATGCACATCTAATTATGCCATTAAGTGATTGGTAGGTCCTATTACCAGCTGCGCAATTACCCATTGTTGTTTTCTACTCAAAGTAGCCATCGGTTATACAAAGTTAACTATTTTCCTACTTGGTGTTATGTATGAAAATAGTAGAAGAAAAAGGATGATATTTATGCATGCTAATAGATCTAGTGAGAAACTAAAACAAGTATATATATGAATATGAACATGATTATAGATGCATATGAATATGATTGTGACTTTGTATATGTATTAGGTACATGAGACATGCTTATACATATATATATGTATGACCAAAAGTTTCTACCTAAAGTTGGATAGAAATTGTCACTTCATTGAGTATTTGAATTATACTCACCCATTCATGTTTACAATTTAAGATAATGGTGCCCTACTAAACTGTAATCCGATAAGGTTGACTCCTATTCATTAAAAAAGGTTGACTTCTATTCATTAAAGGTAGGAGGACGATCTTAGTATATAGAGGTTAGTAGCGAAGCAATAGTTGTTAGCTAGGCCAACCTTGTAATTTTTAGATTTTCAATTTTGTTTTAAGTTTTCTCTTTAATGAACTTTTATTTTAAATTTGGTTCTCTTTAAAACAAACATTTTGTTATTTATTTCATAAAGTGAGCACAAACAATTTTGAAAGTATAAATTTAGTTTTATTTGAAAAGAAGTTATTTAATGCTTCAAGAGTAAAAAACTTATGGGCTTTTAGGTTGCCATTTAATAATCCAAGCCAATCACATTCCTAAATTTGGTGATGTGACAGGGTTAGGGAAGAAAACAAATGAGTGAACATTGCTTGATAGCTAATGGGTCAGCTCTTAAAGGAGCTAAAACACCATGTGCTTGTTGACACAGTACAGGAACCTCTCAGATGAACTTTTGCTAAGATAAGTATTTCTCTCTATTCAAACACCTCTTCCTTTTGTGTTTTTATATACGTCCTAACCATTATGTTGTGCAATTCATCTGATCACTATATGACATTTCTAAAGTGCAATCATTCATGTAGCCATGGATCTGTGCCAAGTTACAGTACCTTTGACACACTTCACTAAAGCGGAGTTCCACCTGTTAGATCATATTATGCACAAGGTATGTTCAACATATACGTTAATTGGTCATTAATCTTTTTCTGAACCTAAAAGTTCATAGTTTTGTAGAAGACATTGCACTCTCTCTATTGAAACACAAGTAAAGAAGAAAGAAGAGATCAATCCCTAGCCTTTGGTACCTTAACCGTCACCTCCTGCATGGCCACGAGATAGTTGAAACCATGTAGATACTTCATCCTTACTGCTTAACAATTGATAAAGCATGACACCTATGCTTAGTCTTGATCACTGTAGTTATTGTTAGCCACTCTCGAGCACCACTAATTTCCCCAATTCAACATCATCGACTGCTAGTTCTCCTCAATCACTCAGCTTTGGGTGGGTGTATGTGAAGACTTGATTGCTTTATTCCTTACTTAGTAATTGGTTTTTTTCTTTTTGGTTGATTTCAATGCTTAGCTTGTAAAATTTTAGGACAATATAGTGAAATCATGCCTCTTAGTTATTGTAAGTTGAGTTCAAATGATGGTGGATTAGAAAGCCCTCTTGATTCTAAACATTTGCTAGGTTGACATTGTTAAAAGACAAAGGTTAATTAGTTATTATAAGTTGAGTTCAAATTATGTAGATTAGAAAGCCCTCTTGATTCTAAATATTTGCTAGGTTGACTTTGTTAAAGGATAGAGGTTAATTTGGGTATTCTACTTTGTATTAAAATTTTGGGAAATTTTCTAGTTGATAGGTTAGCTTAAACAAGGAATCTTTAGTATCCTCAATTTTAGCTGGTTCAAAGGTTATATTTAGCTTTGCTAATTAGTTGTTTAGAAACACCAATTAAGTTTAAGTGGAACTATGTGAAATAAATAAATAGATTAGTAAGTTAATAGCAAGTAAAGTGGGAAGAATAAGGAGTGGATGCTGCCCCTTAAGTGTTGACATACGAAAGAAGAATTATATTATTGTAAACTAACAAAAATGAGTATAAGTTTAATCTTGCACACAATTTAGTTATAAATAAAATTTCTAGGAATAATTCCTTCAAAATAATCAAGTAAACTACAAGTACTAGACATTAGTAACATTAGGTAGGTTTGAATTACTATGACTACACGAGCAAGCTAAGAAATAGAATGTCACACTTAACTAGGAATTAATTCAAACAAGTGGTAGATTTGTGAGAATGATAATAGATGAAGGTGGGGTTGTAGGATTGCCTAATATGGAAAAGATGATTACATTGATTACATCATTGGATTATTAAGTAATGTTATTCTAATTTTGGGTAGAAGGAATATAAGCATGGGTATTGGAGAAAATAACTTATTCTGTGTGAGTTTTGGAATTTAAAAAGAAAAAGAATTACATTCTTAACTTAATAGGAACTTGAGAAGCTTGGAAGGCCTATGTGCTATCTTGGAGCTTGAAGGAACTTGAAGAACTTAAAAATGTAAAAAAAAAAAAAGTGTTAAAAAAGCTTAAAAGTAGTGAGTAAATCATTTATTCTCTTTATGTTTGTAATTAGTTTAATTTTCCATGTGAGTTAATGTAGGTGGAATTTATATTATCTTATGATTTAAATTTATTGAAATTTGTAGATGAACATAGGGGAATTGTGCCATATGTAAGACTTTATGATTAATTGAAATGTATGATTGTGAATATGTTGAGTTAGGAAGTGTGGTTGTGGATTGAAGTGTTTAAATGTAAAAGTGTCTATGATGGAAATGCATAAATATAAGTTTCTTAAGGTTGGAAATTGAGAAGTAAAAGTGCTTTGAAATTGCTTATGTGTCTATGATAGTTGTGTTTCTTGAATATTAGAAATGAGTGAATGTTGAACATTAAAATATAGTAAAATTTCTTGAAGTATGATTGAATGTTATAGGTATAGGATAACTAATGTTCTTGTTATATTGCATATTTGAACAGACAAATTATGTTACATATGTGTTGTTTGAATACTTAAAGGATTGAAATAAACGTTATGATTGTGTGTGGGAGTTGTATTCATGCACTAGTAGTGCATTTGTAATATATGAAGGTGGTGAGTTAGTTTACTCCAACATTGTATCAATGCTCATTTATGTAATCTAGAATCATGCTTTTAAATGTTGATTGAGCAAAGTGTGAATGTGTACGTACCTTTAATTAAAAATGTTTTTGAAGTGTAGTCAAATAGTATAAATTATGGAGTGGTACTTGTTTCCTTGTAAAAAATGTGCAGAAGTTGGAGTTAGGCCCTTAAATAAAGTTCATTGGATAAATTTCCTAATGCAATTGAAAATTGTTATTGGTAATGGCTATTGAATTAGGGAAAGATAATGCGATACAAATTGGTGGAGAGATAAGAAGAATGGAAATTGAAACAGAAATATGAATTGGTGAAAGGGTTTATTTACCAAATGAAAAAAGCTTATAGGTTTGTGTTTGATTTGTGGTGACATATTGTTTTATGGTCACTTATTCATAATTTCTTGCATGTGTTCTATTTTGTTTTGGATGATGGGTTGGCATTGCTAAGATTTCTTTCAATAATTGTATGAAATTGCTAATGTTTGTTGCTTGTTATAGAAAGACCAAAAGTTGTCTTACATGGAAACTTGTAGGGAAAAAAAACGCTTAGGCATTTGCTTACTTATTAGATAATTGATTAGAGGATTAAATGCATGAGTACCATATTAGGAATGTTTGAAAAATGATTTCTTTTGGGAAACCTTACAAGAGAAAAATAAAGCTAGTAATTGTACTTTTGATTGTGAAATTTTAGGGAGATAGTAATTTCAAAAATTATGTGATGTGCTAAATTAAAATCAGGATTGTCTCGTTACTATATGTAACATTATGCCACCATGTGGATCACCTCATCAGAGATTGAATACTTAAATCTTGAAAGATTGTTTGGTAGTTGGAATAATCAGTGTTTGCATGTGTTTTGTATTGTAAAATCATACATGTTGATGAGTCTTGTTATTGTTGTTGTGAGTCATGTAAAATTTTTAAGTGTTGAGTAAGGTTGAAAAGAGGTAAGTGACCCTGTCAATATTGAAAAAATAGAAGGAACTTTGTCAAAAGTATTTAGGATTTTAAATAAAATGTATTAACATTTTGTAAAAAAAAAAAACAAGAAAATCTAAAGAGTTTTTCTTAGATTTTTTATGAGTCTTGTTTTTAGTAATTAATTCGAGTCAAATGAGCTCAAAATAATGGTAAGGCTTGTTGGAAGCCATCACAATATGGCTTTCTACACTGGTCATGGTTCTCAATTTAGGGTGTGATAGCTAGCTTAAAATCCAATTGATGCATATTCTAATCTTTGTAAGTTGCTATTGCAACCACCCACCTTATTGCCTCGATCCTTACAACAAGAGAGAATACTTCTTTGTAATCCAATGTTTGCCTCCATAAAAAAACCTTTAGTAACTTAGTATTTCTCAATCTTATCATTTGGTCTTAGTTTCATTTTGTATACTCACTTCACATCAATTAGCCTCTTATTTTTTGGAAATCAACTAGATCCTATGTCTTAGTTATCCCAATTGGTTTCAATACTCTTTTCTTGTTTCAATCTAGGTCACTTTCTTGATTACTTGTTCAAAACTCACTAGTTCATAGTCTACAATTTAGGCTAAGTGTGCCAAATCTCTTTCATCATTCAATTGATTATCTGAGAACAACTTATGATCTCTGAGTCTGATGGATTGTTCTCGTATTCTACATGATCTTCTAAGTTCAAAGGTTGAGCCATCACCATGCATAGCTTGGTCGTTCACCTTATGACCCAAAGGATCCCTTTCACCCTTTTATGTCAAGTAGTATACTTCTTTGCTTCTAATCACTTTTCTCAATTTCTACCCATTTTTAGTTTCTAGTTTAAATAACAATCACATTTTTACTAGTAATGACCTTGATCAATTTATATTGCCCTGTAGAATGATACCTACCAACATTGCTTGCTCACTCTTGTTGTCTAGTTTTTCCTCTTTTCTTCTAGTATATGTACATGGAATAGGGAGTCAAATATTCTCAAGTTGCTGACCACAGATTTCTTACATGTCCACCCCTCTTCTGACGTTTTACCAATAAGCTTTTTGTTGGATATCTATTTAATATGTATACAAATCATGAAACAACTTTTCCTCATACTTGGTTGGTGTAGCTTTTGTTTTTAGCATGCTTCTTACAATGTTTAGTATGGTTTTGTTTGTCTTTTTTGCTATAACATGGTGTGTATGAGGCTATCACTTCATGTATAATACCTTCCTTGTCATAAAATTCCTTGAATTCATTTGAATTGTACTTGCCTCCACCGTTAGTTCTCAACTTTTTCAAAGACTTCCCATTTTGTTTCTTTGCCAACTACTTGAAAGATTTAAAGGACTTAGAGTCTTTTGAATTATGCTTGATCAAATAATTCCATATTTTCTTACAAAAATTATGGACAAAAGTAATGAAATAATTGTTTCTACCAAGAGATGAGACACTCATTGGTCCACAAATATCAGACTAGACTAGTTCAAGAAGTTTACTTTTCTTACTTACACTTTACTTCTAGAATGATCTTTTGTGCCATTTTCCCACCATGCATCCTTCATAGAGCTTACCAAGCTGATCCACAATAGGTAAACTAAGCACCATCTTTGTTCTACCTAGTTGGTTTAAACTTTTAAAGTTCATATGTCTGAATCTCAGATCCCAAATCCGAGCTTGGTCCTTCACAATAGCATTTAAGCACTGGTAAATGCTATTTTAAATCCTAATCTTAAAGGTCCTATTTTGGATAAAGGAGTCTTCAGGATATTTTTATTTTTTCTTATCTAACACCATAGGTTTGCCTCATTTCGTTCACATGTTATAAACTTTTTCAAGTAATTGTCCCAATCTCAGAAGATTATTCTTCATTGCTAGAATTTCTAGCACCTTTAATATGAATGCATGATTCCTATTTCTTTATTGAATCAAGATATTACCTTTTTCTTCAATTGGCACAGTGTTGTTCTTAGCAAATTTAACCATTGATCTTACATATTTGTCCAATTCAAGAAACAACTTCTTTCTCCTTGTCATATGATTAGAACATCCAAAATCTAAAAATCAAGAATTAGATTTAGAATCTTCAAGGTTTGTGGTTACAATTAGCTTCTTCAACTTGATGGCATAACATCTTAGATTTTCACTCGTATGCAAAGTGGCCATATCTATCATAACATTTGATGTGACACTTGTCAAATCTTGGTGTTCTACCATTTCTTTTGCCTCTATTCTTTTGCCAAGGTTTATAAGTGCTTTGTCACTTATGACTTGTTTCCTCTTTTTCACCCCCATGACAATTTTGTTTTTAATCTTTTTCCATTATAGATGTTTCTACCTCTTGCTCTTCCATGTTTCTAAAGATTTCTTCCCCTTATTGAATCTTCGTTATCTCTTTCTTGTTTATTCTAAATTTGAACTAGAATGCCTATTCTATTGGTTTTTCAAAATTTCTCTTGTTAATCCTTTGCTTTTGAGCTTCCAGAGAGCCTTATAGCTCAGCCACTCTTAAGCTACCCAAATCCCTCAATTCTTCAATTATCACCATAATATGATCAAATTTGATTGTCAAGCTTCAGAGAATTTTCTTAATAATGGCTAAATCTTCAATTCTATCTCTATTGGTCTACATTTGGTGGTTTGTCAAAGCTAGAACTTTTGTGAAGTATTCACTGATGCTTGCTTTATTACTCATCAACAGAACCTCAAATTGCCTCTTCAAGGCCTAAATCATTACTTTCTTGATCTTATCTAACCCTTTGTACCGTAATTCTAGAATATCCTATGTTTTCTTGGAGGTTTTAGCACTGAAAATCTTCTCAATGACTGAAGTATCAACACTCTAATAAATAAAATAGAGTCTTGCAATCATTCCATTTATTTTTCTTAACTCCTTTTGGGCTTTAGTAGCTCCTTTGCCAGTCGCTACAATTCCATTTGAGACAACATTCAGAGCTTGTTGAAAACTGAACATCACCTTCGTATAGATACTTTATTTGTCAAAGTTCTTTCCATCCAAGATTGGAAAAGAAGCATCAAAAGATCTATACCGATTTGCCATAATTGAATGAGTTCTTGATACGAAAATCTATTGGAATCAAAGTCATACACAATGAAACCTAACATTGACCCAGAAGGATTAAGCATATACATTTCTAAGGAATCAAATGCACAGATTTTATTTTTGATTACTCACACATAACTTAATCACACAAAACATTCACTCACTCAATTGAACATTGACCAGTCACACACTTTGTTTTCAATAATCGTATGAACACTCATGTACTACTCACTCACTTAATCACACTTTGACCAGTCACACACTTTGTTTATAGCAGTTGTATGATCTTTTGTTCTGAGCTCTCATTCTCTTTGATTACACTTTTTATTGCACAAAGAAATACATGCATTTCCTTTTATAATACAACTAACTTTAACTGTCTTTCTCAACCATATGTAACAAATTAACCATAGTTAATTTTTGAATTCTTTACAAAAATTTGTATTTTTCCCAAAAAGAAAGAAGAAATATTCAGACCAATGATACAATTCCAATTAGAAGAAACAAACAAATCAGAGAAGAAGACAAAAAAGGGAGAAAATTACAATGGGATTTGGTGATAAGAAATAGTGAAGATGTCAATATTGGGTCTATCATCATGGGAAAGCAAAGGAGCTATCTCGTCTGAAACCACTTCATCATCGCCCAACTATCTCCGATGTTAGACTTTGTCGTGGGCTTGCAGAATTTTAAATTTGCTGTTTGAAGATTGATTTCTCTTTGCCTATTTACATCTATTCAGATGATTACTGCTCAACTTGAGCTTGAAACAACACTTCAATTCAGAAGAGTTTTGTGCATTTTCCTATAGGATAATCAGCTTCCACCTTAGAGAAAGTGCATCTATTCCATCAAACTGATTTTCATCATCAGAACATAGGAATGTTTGACTCTGCATTGACTCGTCCTTGTATCATGCCATGCTTGAGTGTCTTCCTCGTAGAACACTAGGCACCAATACTTCTTTGTTTCACACCTTCCACATTCTTCTATGTTCAATGAAAAAACTAATTGTTCAGTATAAAGTTTTAATGGAAGTCTAATTTGATCATATTGCCAACATTCAAGCCGGTAATAAAAAATCATAAAGTGAGAGCATTGAAGAGTTGTGATCATCAATCTAATTAGTGCATTTCCAATAACTTAAGAACAGCACTAAAGATCATTTTCGTATTAGCTTAATGATCCATATATTCCACGACAAGGCAGAGAGCAATTGCCTAACACTGGCTCTGATGACAAACGTGAAATATGTCCACTTCATTGACTCACCATTTGAGGATATTTCTTCTGGAAATGTCCTATGAAACCATGGTGGAATTTCACTTCCTAAAACACGGAACCCAACTTCAAAGCTAAGCAGGCCTACCTTTGTCATTTTTCATACGAAAGCCGTTAGTGGTAAATACTAAACAACATGAAATCCATACACTTTATACACTAATAGAAGTGGGATTCAATTACCACTAATGCAAGATTCAAGACACTTGCATCAAACTTTTTGTAAAATGTGATTTTCTTCAGTCCAGCTAGAATTATAAGTAAGCATCATATCAATATTATACACAAAATCGGATAAAATTTGAAAAACAACAAACCAACTAATATATGATAGATAATTTCTTCTATCTAAAAGGTATATTACATCAACTTCAAAATTTATCAATACAACAATAGGTACATATTCTCTTTAGGCTTTGAAGTGTATGAGTATGATATACATATATATAGACTATTACAATAAATTATTTTGTTAAAGTCATTTAGATTACTTATTGTATAATTGTCACAGCTCAATTTAAGGCATAAATGGCATTGAAAGACATCTAGTTATGACAACCTACAAGCTTGACATACTTTGCATTGCATAACTCCCATTACTTAAAGAAAAATAATAACTAGAAATGCATTAAAAAATTGAAAAATTTAGTTTCACTAAAGAAAAAATTAAAGAAAATTTTTGACAAAATCTCATTTGTTTTTCAGACTTTTTTAGGATCACACACCCTTCCAATAGCCTTTAAAAACAGTCCAGAGATCCACCCATGTTTACCAAAGACAAAAATAATTTCAATAGTTCAAAACCAACTTTACATGTGTATACAAATAATACAATTGTCAATTGAATATACTAATTTTAAAAATAGTCTGCATGTTCTGTTTTTCTGTTTTTAAAAATTGTTTTTGAAAACATCTCAGAGTTGTTTTCAAAAATTGTTTTTAAAATAGAAATTCAGAACAAAATTTTCAAAACTATTTTTAAAAATAGTTTTACCAAAAAGGTTGGTTTGTTTTAAAAACAGTTACCAAACAGGCCCAAAACGTTTTTTTTTGGTAATAAAACCTAACAAGTTTAATTGAAACCCAAGTAGTAAATCACGTACTCTAAGTACTATTTATATCACGAGGCTCACATACAACTTTAATACACTATAACAATTTATGGTTCAATGCAATCAATAAGAGGAACCACCATGTTGTTAGTTTCCAAAGATATCAATTTAATGTCTACGTATATGAGAAAATTGTCACTTTCATAATCCCTATCAATCATTTAGTATGGCTTGTTGTCATTTTTCCACAAAGAAAGAGATTTTGAACAAATCAACACAATCTCTTTACATAAAACATTCAAGTCAAATACTTTCAATTCAACCAATTGAAGGCATATAAATGAACTAAGAGTTGGGTACATGACCAAATTTCTTTATGCAACTTACTATTCAGTTTATAAATCAGTATTAAAGCTCCAATCACCTTATCCCTCTAACAAATATTCTCTCCCATACCTCTCTAACAGATTTCATGGCCATGTTAGTATTAGTTTATATATATATATATATATATTAAAAATTCTTTTGGAAGTTCCTTAAAGAAGTTGCTCCATGAATCCAATGTTTAATTAACACCTAACTTATCAAAATACACACATCAAAACAAATTCAATGATCATGCCCACATTTAATTAACCAGCCAACTCATTACACAATCAATCATTTTCTCATTTGAAGTATAATTTATATTTGTGGTTCCTTGAAGAGCCATTCAAGGATCCTTACTTATCAATTCACCCACATATTCATTACAATGATATCATTCCATTAACCAATCATTCAATTCACACAATTCCATAATTTAAAGGCATTCCAAAAGGTTTTGTGCACAATTACCATTCACTTATACATGTATCAAGTGAATATCTCAAAGCCAAATTTTAATGAAGCACATGTGACATTTACTTTTGATTTTGGAAAAAATTCCAATCAAACAAATATTAAGTAACAATAATATATTTTTTTTTTGGTAACAATTTCCTTATGACTTTCACGTAAAATAACTGAACAAGGAATGGAGTAAATTGTCTAATATTGGTATAACCTAACTCACTAGCCTAGTGAGTTTCATCAATTAATAAATTTAATCATATTTCCTCCTAATCATAAC
>JANHAO010019380.1:0-13238 GCA_026873985.1 Saraca asoca
ACTGTTTATATTTCCTGTCCTGAGATTCAAAGAAAAAATGTTTATTTGGTATAATTGTAATTATTATGTTCTGAATTTGTTCTCTGCGATCATATCAGGTTTCAGGTGAAAAAGAAGCGGTTTTTTGTGAACTTCATAACCATCATTCTATTTGGTGCTGTTGGCACTTTAATATCTTGTGGCATCATAACTTTTGGTAAGTCTTTTCTGTTTAATGCACATGGGATTGTCATCTAGGATGCAACAGAATAAGATTTTTTTTTTTTTCGGCAACTCAGATCATTGTTGTTACTTGGTTAGGTTGTTAATTTAAAGCTTTTTATAGTTTGAAAGTATATCCATTTAATATAAATTAGGTTAGGTAATACCATGATAACATCAAGTAAATTGACCATATGATGTATTATTTCAGGTGTTACACAAATTTTTAAAAGGATGGATATCGGTCCACTGGAAATAGGAGACTATCTAGGTATTGTATTTCTCTTATTTGTCCATTTGGCAACTTTCAATGCTGTTTGTAACTCACCATCTTTTATAAATTTTCAGCAATTGGTGCAATATTTGCTGCGACCGATTCTGTATGCACATTGCAGGTTGAACTGGATATATTTGCTGCAGTTGTCTAAGCAATAATGTGGCTATCCTATACATTAAATTTATGAGTGATGGTGCAGGTGCTAAATCAGGATGAGACTCCTTTACTTTACAGTCTTGTATTTGGGGAGGGTGTTGTAAATGATGCTACATCAGTGGTGCTCTTCAATGCAATCCAAAGCTTTGACCTCAGCAAAGTTGACCCCGGAACTGCTTTGCATTTTTTGGGCAACTTCTTGTATTTGTTTCTGACAAGCACGTTGCTTGGGGTTTTGGTAACTGTCCTGCTTTGACTATCTCACATGTGCGCATCACACAAACATGTGCATATTCAAAAAATCTGTATTGTTATTTGGCAATGAGCATGCACATCCATGTTGACATTGCATTTTGTTTTAAACTCCAGTGTGACTTATTTCTATCTCATTGCAGACTGGCCTGCTTAGTGCTTACATTATCAAAAAGCTGTACATTGGCAGGTATTTCTTGACAGAATCATGTCCTGTTCATCCATTATTATGTATTCCTATTACTTATATTTGTATACTCAGTCTATCCTTAGTTTAACCAAAATACCAGACTATACGATAAAGGAATGAAGGTTTCCGGTTTTAGCCAATCTAAGTTGGATGTATGATTTAGTTTTTAGATATAAAGTCTACAATTCATTCCAGTTTGAAACATAAAATATTCTATAAATGGAGGACACAATTATATAACTTGGTGAAGAATTTACAGTTGAAGATGAAATATCAAATATTTGTTAGTAGTATGAGAGTCTAGTAACTTATAGTTTGTTGCTAAACTCTTATTGAAATCTATTAATTACTTGGGGGTGTGTTAGTTTGTGTATGTGCATACATATTGGGTATGAATTCTTTCTGATGTGAAAGTGAAATTAAAAGGTTTTAACTGAGGTTCTGCAAATCTGCATAAATTTCAGGCACTCCACAGATCGTGAGGTTGCTCTTATGATGCTAATGGCATACCTGTCATACATGTCGGCTGAAGTAAGATTTAAAGAATTCTTGAAGTGTCTTCCCAGAGGATGTGTCTGCCTTTTGCTTTCTACCTATCTAATATATATGGTTGACTTTAGATATTGGGCCAGCTTGCTGATATCTCTGCATCTTCTGCAGTTATGCTATCTGAGTGGCATTCTCACTGTATTCTTTTGTGGGATTGTCATGTCTCATTACACTTGGCATAATGTGACAGAGGGTTCAAGAATCACTACCAAGTTTGTCTTCTTAACACACCACCACCTTGAGCTATGCATTTGTTTGAGGTAGAAACACTGTCTGATTTTGTATATATCTAACTACTCCATATTACCTTTATCACAGACATGCTTTTGCAACCTTGTCATTCGTCTTTGAGACATTTATCTTCCTTTATGTGGGTATGGACGCATTGGACATTGAAAAGTGGAGGTTTGTCAGTGATAGGTATGCCTAATTTCTCTCGTACTTTTGGTTAGATTGCACATTGTAATTATGAGAAAGTTATTGGATGTCATACCTCTACTTTAATAAGTGGGACATTGAAGCTGGCTATTAACGGAACAAGTTGTGTTATATTTAGTTGTCCACGTATTGCTTGACATGACAGGAGAGCTCTTTCATATTGATGTTTTCTCTTCTACATGTTCTGCCTTTTACTTGATGAAATCTTTATCCTCCATGCTCTGTTACCAGTCTTACTTTTCTCTCAATGAACTTCCTTTATTATTGTAAAAGCATTTCATATACCACACTTGTTTTCTTCTTCTGCAGCTCTAGAACATCAGTAGCTGTGAGTTCAGTATTGTTGGGACTAGTTCTTGTTGGAAGAGCAGCATTCGTTTTCCCCTTATCCTTCTTATCCAACTTGGCTAAAAAGTCGCCAAACGAGAAGATCTCCTTCAGACAACAAGTACAGCTGCTTTTCTCTAACCTCATGTATCCTTTTTAACATTTGTCGTGCCTGCCAATAATACTGATGGCTTTATCCTTCTAGGTAATCATCTGGTGGGCTGGTCTCATGAGAGGTGCTGTTTCAATGGCACTTGCTTATAAGCAGGTAGGGACAATGACAACGTTCATATGGAGCATGATTCCTTCCAAGTTGAACTAATTTACAGTTACACTGAACATAAGCTTTCAATTATTTTTTTTATTCTGGTTCAAAAGATTATCTGTTAAGTGGATGAGGTTGATGCAACAGAAACTGATACTCTTTAAAAATGCAGTTCACCTTGTCTGGGCATACCCAATTGCGATCCAATGCAATCATGATCACTAGCACAATCACTGTTGTGCTTTTTAGCACAGTGGTAAGACACCTTATTTCTGTGCTTTCCAACAGCAGTTCTGCGATTTCCGCATTCTATCTCCCACTTCCACTTCACATCATCTCATAAAAAACTGGACTCCGTTTATTGATTTACATTATTATTTTTTAATTTGTTTAGAATTTATAATAACACATCTGTAGCAATTTCTCAGGTGTTTGGATTGTTGACTAAACCATTGATAAGGTTTTTGCTGCCTCATCCTAAACACACGACCAGCATGACACCTGATGCAACTACTCCCAAATCAGTCACTGTGCCACTTCTTGGAGTGCAGGGTTCTGAAGCCGATATTCATATTCCTCGTCCAACCAGTATTCGTGCATTACTGACCACTCCAACACACACTGTACATCGCTACTGGCGTAAGTTCGATGATGCATTCATGCGTCCGGTTTTTGGTGGCAGGGGTTTTGTTCCTGTAGATCCTGGCTCTCCTACCGAACGCAATGGTTATCATCAATGGCAGTGAGGGGATAGCCAATAATATGTAATATGTATCCTAAGCAATGTAAATTGTGATCAAACCGTGCATGTGTGAGAACCTCGTATGGGAATTTTGGCAAGAATATTTGGTTAGTGTGAAGTTTGTAAGCTATAGGTCATCATATCTTCATGTCCCTTGTAAAGCTAAATTGTTGGTTATTAAACTCTCGAACCCATTGATATTTTAAAATGATTCTAAAGGTTTTGCATCAGTCATCAAGTAGGCCTTTGCCTTCCAATCTTTTCTCACTATCACGGGTTCAAGTATTTGCTGAACTTTGGTCTTTTGGCTACAAGTAGTGGCTAGAAATAGACTTGAAAAATAAATGATTACCGATCAGTCCATCTACAATCTTTGGTGGAGGTTGTGTTGGAAAATTGAAAAATCTGTGAATAGAAAGTGTTGAAAAGTCTGTTTATAGAAAGTGAGACAGTAATGCGCGCAATTGTTAGATTCAAATCCTTGTACTGCTCTTTGGCTTGCCTCTTGCTTAAAGCACTGTTGACGGCATTAGATTAGTTTCAAATCCTTGCACTGCTCCTTGAAGCGCCACTTGCTTAAAACAATGAGTTTTATGTTGTCTTCTGACATGCTTCACTTAAATAAGTGAGTCCATTATCCAACAAAATTGAGCCATATATATTCTCTCTTGAAAGGCATTGCTTTAAGCTTACTTTCCGGAGTATTGATGCTACTGCTAGAACTTTTTATAACATCACTTTATTTTGCTTTATTTTGAGCTTCAATTGGTCTTTTGATTTAATAAAAGGGTTAGATGTATAGTTCAATTTCTTATCCATAAGTCTTAAAGTGATGCAATTAGACTTAGGATTATATCTGTTAGGTTTTGAGTTCAAACGTGCAAGCCTCTATTTTATCCTTTTGATAGAGTATTAGATACTGTAGTGTCTTCTTATTTTTAAAGGTAGATTCCCTCCGCATTCTAGACTATTGTGTACATTGTTATATTGAGTTGGTCATAGAGTTTGCATTGGAGAAGTAGAGAAAGATTTACTTCTACATATTTTGTGAAGATTGCTTAGTATGGTTGAAAAAGACATGCAAATTATATGTTAAATTATGATTGTGATCTTAATTCAATACAGATGAATTGTTGAATTTCATGAAAATTTTTCTATATTTGATATTAGAGTACCTACACTAGAATTAAAGTCTTATTTTCTATGAATTTCTGTAAATATTCAATTTTTTTTGCCAATTCAATTTTATTTGTTTATATATTATTGAATTTCTGTTTATATGCATAAATTTGAACATAACCAGATGAATGTTTGTCAAAATTAATTGAGGAATACATTTCTATCATTCTAATATATATAATTTTGCATAAATTAATTATATATTTGGGAGAATTTTAAAGTTTGATTTTCAGGTGTATATTTGGTTACTCTTAATTTAGCAAAATTACGTGGTTATAGAGTTTGTTCTCTACATGATACCATGGGTTTAATTTACCTATTAACAACATGAAATAAAAGAGCCAAATTATGATGAATCAATGGCTGACTTTTTTAAATTGTTTTTCCTGTTACACTAAACATCAATCGGGATGACAATTTTTGCGTTTTACTGTCATTGATTATCACCGGAATGCGACTGGCTGCCGGCGTCCTGTCGTCTATCGGTGGCGGCGCTGTCACAGTCGCTTGCAAACGCACATACGAAGTTTCGTATGAAGCTTCAATGGCCGAATGCCTTTTCAGGCATTTCGGCTTCTGAAACTCGAAGATGAAGTGCACTTGCACCTAAAGGGTCAAGCGCCCCACCCCACTCGCACGTGCACCATGTATTAAAAAAATAAATTTAAAATAAATAAATATATAAAAAGCAAAATTTTAAAAAAAATTATATAAGGTTAAAATTAATTATGAGTAATTATTTTATTTTTGTCAAAACTTTATTAACGAGATAAATATTTATCATCATAATGACTCATTTATTAAATTAATTAAAATTTTCTCTCGTAAAATATTAGAATATTCTTGTTATTTAATTTAAATCAAATAATCACCCTATTACGTGAATTGATATAAATAACTTGAGACTTATGAGATGATGTACTTTTGAAAATCTTTTTGTTCACATGTGTTGAATTTTTAAATTTTGTATATCAAATTAGTATGATATTTTTGGAATTACCTTATTGTAAATTATATTTTCACCCACAAATGAGATTATAATTTTGCATCTTGGCTTCTAATGTTGTAATTGTTATTACAAAATTTGATCCATTATCTTTATTAAAATTATTTGCTATCTTTGAATTTTTTAGCTCCATGCAATTTTTCTTTGAATAATCAAATTATCTTTACTGAAACTTTGATAGGGAATAATTATAATAGATGGAAGGAAAATGTAAAGCTTGTTTTAACTATGATTAAGGGTTGAAAAGCTTGCTGACTTGACTAATAATAACACTGCAAAATAGAAGACCTATTTTGAAAAATGGAAAAGATTAAGTTGGTTGGCTCTTATGGTGATAGAGAGATCAATTGTTGAAACTTTTGTGAGTTTTATTTCTACTTTGGATAATGCCTAAACCAGTTTTGAGTCCACTGGGGAAAGATATATAGTCTCTAATAAGGCTGAAGTTGGATAATTAATGACAAATTTTATTACCATAAGATATGATGAGATTGGTGATGTCAGAGAATGTATCCCGAGGATGGTTAATATCTCTACTAGGCTTAGTGGAATTCAAGTGCCTTGTTGCTAGTAACTTTCTAATTAACCATACCCCTAATTCATTGCCTTCCAAATTTGATATTTTGAAAACTTCCTATATCACTCAAAAAGAAGATTAGGGGCTTAACACCCTAATTTCTATTTATGTTTAAGAAGAGGAACAAATGCAATGTGAGTTTGCAACAAGTGTGAATTTGGTCAATCAACCACACTCAAACAAATTTTCTTAGAAAAAGAATTTTAGATCTCAAGGTAAGGGAAATTCTAAAAAGGATCCAGATTAGAGACACAATGTTTTAGGTCATAGATCTCATTTTACAAAAGTTGAATGCTAGTTTTGCAATAAAATGGGTCATAGAAGAGAGAAATGTTTTACCTATAAAGCTAATTTGGAAAAAAGGAATGCAAATAGTAACAAAAATAAGAACGAAAACAAACTAGGTACCTTGTAGCTTTCGTTTGCTTAAAATCTAATTTGATAGATGTTCCTATTGATTCTTGGTGGATTGATTCTTGGACATCTGTCCATGTTACTACTTCTTTGTAGGGGTTCAAGAGCAAACAAAAGCCAAATAGGGATGAAGTCAATATTTTTATTAGAAATGGAGAAGGAGTAGTCATTGAATTTATAGGTGTAGTTGAATTGAAATTAGAATCTGGATTTAAATTACTTTTGAAAAATGTTCTTTATATATCGTCCATAAGGCAAAATTTAATTTTTTTGTTAAAGCTTGAGGATTTGTATATTTATTTAAATTTCAATAATGGATTTTATCAGTTATCCTTTAATTCTCACGTTACCAACACTATTTTTAGAACATACAGTCTTTACAAATTGAAATTTGATTTTAGTCAACTTAATTCCTTGTATACTATGAATGTTGGCACTAAAAGAAATTTAATTAAGGAAAATTTTTATGCTTTTTCGCATAGGTGCTTAGGTCATCTTTCAAAATAAAGAGTTGAAAGACTCATAAAAAATGCTATTCTTTGTACGTTAAATGTAATTTAATCTAGAAGAATGTATAGATTGCATTAGAGGAAAATCAACCAAAGCAACTAAAAAGAGCTCCACACGTAGTATTGCAATTTTAGAAATTATTCATATTGATATTTGTGGTCCCATTAAGAACACTTTTTATGGGAATAAATACTTCATTTTTTTTATTGATGACTTCTCCTGGTTTGGTTTTGTCTAACTCGTTACTAGAAAATCACAATATTTAGAAAAGTTTAAAATCTTTAAAACCAAAGTGAAAAAAACAATATGGTAGGCAAATAAAGATCGTGAGATCTGACTGTGGTGTGAATTTTATGGCAAACATGGTGAGATTGACCAGTGTATGGACCTATTTGGCAAGGACTTATAGGGTTGTGGGATTGTTTCACAATTTACCATGCTTGTGACTGTAGAACAAAATGGGGTGGTTGAGAGATGAAATCGCACTCTGATAGACGTGATTAGGTCAATGATGAGCAAGATTAATTTACTTGACTCTCTTTGGAGAGAAACTTTAAAGACTGCCATATATATCCTAAACAAAGTACCTTCAAAGTCAATTCCTAAAACACCTTTTGAACTCTTTAAAAGTTGGAAGTTTAGTTTGAACTATCTTCAGGTATGGGGTTGTTCTACTGAGATAAAAATTTATGACTCCATGACATCAAAATTAGATCCCATAACCACCAGATGTTGCTTCATTAAAGATCCTATCAACTTAAAAGGATATAATGTCATGACCCAAAATTTCAGGTCTTGACTAGTGTGAATATCAATTTTCAATTGATAATCACTAGCCTTTGCTCTTGTTTCCATTAACCTTTACTGTTCATATTAATTTCATTGTTTCTAAAACATTCCTATTTAAACCTAATTGGTTAGTTAAGAAATTATGAGTTCAGGGAAAGAAAGGAAGGCATATGGAGATATAAGCAAACTTATATATTGTATAAATCATAGCCCAAGTAAAGTACATACTCTAGGAAATAGTAGTGTTTTAGAATTTATATCAAGTTTTTAAAATAGTATGTTCCTATAATGATTTCTATCCTCACATGCTTTTAAAGACTTGCTACGGTGGTTGTGAACATATCAACCATTATTTCAATAGGTTTAGCATCCAACTTTATATTTTGATAGAGGAGTAGTAGCAATATCCTGGGAAACTGAAAAATAGTCTATAGAAAAATAAGTTTAGTGTTTAGTGAGATAAATTCGTACCTAACTTACGAATTTATCATCAAATAACAATACTTATGTATATCATAGGCATATATTCATACTCCATGCCAGGTTTAATAAGCAATTTATAAATTTCCACTGTTTCATAAAATTCATAAGTAATCAACCTCTAGGTGACATTACCCAACACTAACAATAATATAGTATTATAAAGGATCATGAACTTTATAACTTCAATAGCTAGCATCAGTTATCACACTTTCAGTTCACATTATCATATTGCAATTTAGCATTTTATAGATTGATAACTCAAGTGCATAGACATAATAAATAGTAACAATCGAGGTTCTCCTTTTTACTCCAATCCAATCATATTCCACTCATCTTTAACTTTTTCCTTCCAAGCTAGCCATACCTCACTCATCATATTAGAACACGTAGACCCAGGATTTGGTTTATTATTCCCATTACATCCCATCATTTATATTTCAAGTCTCATAAAAGCTTTCAAGTATATAATAATATCATTTTCATAACAGGTACATCATCAAGTTTACATTATCATATTTCATCATCATATGTCACACCTCATCACCATCATTCATCATCCCATGTCTCATGGGGAAATTCTCAAACTTCAAATAATATTAGTTCCCATTAGTACCAATCATTGTTCCTTATATTATAGAGAAATTTCAAGATTTCAAAAAATATCACTTCTCATGACAATCATGTTCAGATTTCACATTTCATCATTATTAATTATCATTTATCATATCTCATATAGTATGTATGACATAAGTCATCATTCAAGATAACCATGACATATGTTCATAATAACAGTATCACAATATTTATATTCAGTTGCAATCTTGATCATATGGATCACAACCCATCATAATTACAAACATACATTTCTTGTTCCATTATTTTATTAGCTATCAGGATTATTACCATACTATCAATGTATAGATAATTAGTAGGGTTGTTGATATTGGTTTACAAATTACCTATTTAGGATTTCTTAGTTGCTATACTCAAATTAACTAGAATTCATATCACACAGTGCATAATCCCTTATCTTCATATTATCTTCAATATTGTTGTTATAGTATCATTAATTATTATATCCATCCAAAGATCCACATCATTTATATTTTAAAATTTAATTATTCAATTTTCAACATTTCCTAACAACACTAATACTCTATTATTCAATTATTTAATTATTCCCAAAACCCTAACCATATTATCTGCACAATTATGAAGAAGAAGTTTTAGGCAACACATCATTAATATATAAGTATTTCAAAGATATCTTAACATATTTTTCACCTTCAAGGCTTCACGATTTGAATCTCCCTTATTTATATTCAGTTCACAATTATGATCATAGAGGCAGAGTATGATTTCAACCATTGCGATTTGGATAAAAAATTTAGCTTGTTTTTGCTTGATTCAAATTGACCTTGCCCTGTTTTTGATCCTGCTTATGATTCGAATCGTGTATAATCCTAAACTTCCCAAAAGTTTGCAACTTTTACTGAGTAGACTTGTAATTTAAACTATTTTGGCTTGAGTTAAATCAAAGCTTTCACATTTTGTTCCCGCGATTCTACTAGACTTTTAGTTTCTGGGCTTGCCATCATGCTTGTGATTCTACTCGCATGCCTAGATTTGTATAAGTTTTTAGTACAACTATGCATTTCATCAAAGACAACTCTTATTTTCTTAACTAAATTTCATGTGCTAAATCAACCAACTCTTAATTATAAAAGAACTAAACATAAACCCAAGCCTTTCCAATCAAACCACTTTATTTACATCAATAACACGATTCAAAATCAAATTATACCATAAGTTCATCCAACACCCATTTTCTTTAACTACCCAATAAATCACTAATTTATCATCAATTAGTTATTTTATAATTTATAAGAAAAGTAAGAATTATTCACATTAACAGTTGGAAATACAAAATCAAATCTAATTCTACCAAGATCTCCAATATTCTTCATAAACAAGAGACAAGACATATGAGGTTCCTTGGATTTTCAAGAGTTTTCTTGCATTAGATTGTCAAATACAATTAGACCATAACTTCAGCCTATAAAAATAAGCTAGAAATAAAAGATTTGAGCCTTAAAAACACTAGAAAATTCATATGAGTTTATTGGTTGAAAAGTGAAATGAATAGTGGCATTGGCTTTAAAAATTCATAACTCAGATTTTACTCATTGAATCAACATGATTTTGGTATCAAATTGAAAAGGAAGAGGATAGGAATCAATAATAAAAATATAAGAAATTAATATGAAGGATTAAGATGCTTCTTGTAGAGAGTGTGTGTAGAGAAAGAATTTCCAATGTTAAAGAAAGACTTGTTGCATAAATTGCAACAAAAAAGTAGTGTGAGAAAGAAGAAGGGAGTCAACTTTGGAGGGCAAAAATGGGAAAGGAAAAGCCAACTATTACTTTTTGACTTCTTTGTTGACAAGTTTTGCAATTTTTCTTGTTTTGTAACTTTTCCAATTTCTTCACTTCAATGGCCATGAAATTTTAACACCAACTAGTTCGATTAATTACTTTTGTAAAATTATAAATTTGTAATCGCTGGGCATCTGTAGCCCTAATTTCAATCTTATGAAGTTTTTCAAAAATTAAACCTTGAAAACATGAGTTTTATTCTATGAGTATCCAAAATGGAAATTTCAATTTCCTGAGAATTTTCTAAAATTCATATAATTTATTTTTATTATATCTGGACTCCTCGAAATGTATAGTTTTCAAAATTCTTGAAATTCCTAAATTTAGCTTTTTGAATTTTCTAAAAAGTCATTTTATTCTTGAAATTGAATTTTTTTAGAAAATTTGAGATATTACATATAGATTCAATTACTTTACCAGTGAAATAAAAATTGTTGAAGTATTGACAACACAATTTCTAGAAAATGATGTCACGGATTGTGTAAGCTTTCAAAATAATAAAATTAGTTCAAAAGAAAGATCATTAATTGTTCATGTTCTAGTTGTATAGGAAAAAAATCATATATCAACCTATTGAGAATGTACCTGGAAAGCATGATGATGATGTTTTGGAATCCACATAAGATTGTGTAGTCTATTGATCCACCTCCTGTTCATTATTCTAAAAGGGTGAAAAGAGATGCAGTTTTAGATGATTTTATTATATATTTGGGAGAAACAGATTATGATATTGGGTAGTCAATTAATCCAATTTCCTACAATCAAACTATTTCATGTCAATTGGTTAAGAGTTATGAATGATGAAATCTAGTATGTGAATGCTAATGAAGTGTGGAAGCTTGTGGAAGTTCTTGATGGTGTTAGACCCATTGATTGCAAATGGGTATATAAAACTAAGAAATATTCTAAGGGTAATTTTGAACAATTCAAGGCAAGGTTGGCAGCTAAAAGGTTTACATAGAGGGAAGGTACCTTAAACGAGGATATGTATGAAGAAGTTTATATGCAACAATCTAAGGGTTTTGTGGATAGTGGAAAAGAAAATCTAATGTGTAAGCTGAAAAAGTCTATCTATAGTTTAAAGTAAGCATCAAGATAATGGTACCTTAAATTTGATGAAGTAATCATGTCTATATGGTTGTTAAAAATAATGTGAATCAATATGTGTATCTTAAGGTATGTGAGAGTAAATTTATCTTCCTTATTCTTTATATTAATGATATCTTACTTGTGAGCATTAATGTTAATTTATTCCATGAGACTAAATTACTTCTATCATCAACTTTGATATAAAAGATCCTGATGATGCTTCGTTCTAATTGAGATTCATATGGATAAATCAAGAAACATGTTGGGACTCCTAAAATTTATATATTAGTCTTGTCTTAGAAAGGTTTAATATGGACAAATTTAAGCTTGGAGATAAGCGTGTTTCTTATGGTGATAAATTTAGCAAATACCAAAGTCCTAAAAATGAGATTGAAAAAGCATCAATGAAAGACGAACTTTAGGCTAGTATAGTTGGGAGCTTGATGTATGCTGAAGTTTGTAAAGAGCCTGACTTGTCTTTTGTTGTGAGCATTCTTGGTAGATTTTTTTCAAATCTTAGTAATGCTCATTGGAATATTGTTAAAAAAATGATGAGATATATGCAAAAGACAAAAGACTGCTTGTTTACAAGAAGGTTGATGACCTTGAGGCAGTTGGCTATTCAAATTTAGATTATAATGGTTGCCTAAATGATAAAAAATCCACATCAAGTTATATTTTCATGTCAACCGGTGAAGCCATTTCTTATAAGAGTGCTAAGCAAACACTTATTCCATCTTCAACCATGCAAGTTGAGTTCTTCATTTGTTATGGTGCAGCTACGCATACTATGTGGATAAGAATTTTTGTTTCTATGCTTAAAGTAGTTGATTCCTTCTTTGTGCCTTTGAAGGTTTATCGTGGTAATTTTGCTGCAGTGGTGTTTTTTTAAGAATAATAAAATTTCCAGTGGCTCCAAGCATATAGAAATTAAATATCGTGCAATTAGAGATATGGTTAAGAATAGTTACATTCTTGTTGAGCATCTTGATATTGAGGCGATGATATGTGGCTTGCTAATGAAAGCTCTTCGACTAATAGTTTTTAAAGAACATGTGATATTGTTGATTCTTTTAATGTACTTGATTAGTGAGAGTGTTCTTTATTATAAATAATCTATATTTTGTCTATTATTGTAGTATTATTAGACTTTACTTTGATACATTTCATTGTTTTATGTGCACATAATGAGATTTTGATGTCTTTTGGCATTCTTGTTCTAATGATTATAGAATATGAATTATTTGTTAGATCGGGCTCAGCCAAGAAGGGAAAATTTCAAAAAAAATTTCTCAGAAACCCAAGAATGGCCGAACCCCATCTCCCCAAAATCCCTTTGTGTAGAGGTCTCATACATT
>JANHAO010019381.1:0-13266 GCA_026873985.1 Saraca asoca
AGTCAAACCAATTCGTTGAGTGGCCGTCAGATATCACTCAAATGAGTAGTAATGAATCCTCTCTTGATTAGGCAATACCTAACTGCACTTTCAGAAATACTCAACACAAGTCTTTATAATTTTCCATGTCTAGGGTCATGTTTGACTAGGTTAAAGTATAACTTTTCATGCAAAAGGCATCCCACAATCTCAAGTTAAAGAATCAGTTATGCGACCATCACTTGGAGATTTACTGATGACGTAGCTCCATACAGTATCTCCAAATAGGTCAGACAAGATCATGATTGTTAGTTACGTTTCTCCAAACTAACTGAGTCGTGTCTACGTGTGTATTCCGTTACAACTCACTTGTACCTCAGCCTGTGAGGACGGCTATTATCAAATGAGAAATACCACATCGTCTAGTCTTAACAGATCTTGATAGTGCCCAAGTATCAAATCTCGACTAGTGTTATTTTGGTGTAAAAGTTATCTTTTTAAAATTACTCTCATAATCCCATAACCCTTTATAGGATTAATCAAATAGACTTCTCATCATGCGCTTCATCTTAATTATGTATAAGTCATAAATATGAACATAATATGCAATATAAGATGAATATTCAATCTTTAGTATCCAAATCCACAAACCGCTTAATCATAAATGTAATAGAGCCTAATCAAATTGACTCTAAGACACCTATACACGACTAACAATATATACTAGTTTTTAAATTTTAGGTTAAAATACACATCATCTCCTTATATTTTATTTCATGTGTAAAAGACCCCTCTGAAGTGTGAAGAGGAGCAATTTATCCTTACACTTTGCATTTGGTGCAAATTACATCCCAACGTTATTTTGTCACCCAAATTATTAATAGTAAAAATATGTGTACATCACATGACTTGATTAAACATTTAACCTTTCAGGATTTAGCCCCAATTAACTGAGAGTTAAACGCACGCAACAAGAGAAATGTTGTCGACACAGCTTGGAAAGGAAGAAGGAATGGTCGACGTCGTCTTCTCTAAAAACAACCTGATTCATCGTATTGTTGCACTGGACAGATTCTCCACCGCATTAGAAATGCTCTAAGCCAAAAACAATAATGGTTGTCTTCATTGACACAACACTAAACAAATTCTCGAATATTACACCGCAAGTGATGGAGTCTCCAGCGCGAACAAGATTCAACCATGGACTTCTTTCATGGTGTTATTGCCGAAGTTTATTTTATTTTTTTATTTTTAGAATTAAATTTATGTAGTTTTTTCTTGAAAGGAAAAAATGTAATCTTCACCTATGAATTATATAAGGGTTTATAGCAATTCTCTCACTTTGTATATAACATGCAAGTGGATGTGAGCCAGTGATTTAGAAGGATAGTGATGCACTTTGTACCTACCTACAATTAATGAAAGTCGCATATACACACTAAATCATTTAATAAGAACTTTGGACATGGTGTATCACTCTTAATATATGCAGATAATTGAGGCGAGTTTGTTTGGTCTAAAAGATGATAATACTTTTCACAACAATCACATTTGCGTATCATATATACATGCAGGAGTGTGGCAACATCATCATAATAATTTCCCTATATATGCAAACAAATGATCAAAAGTGTATTAATCTAATAGCAAGCATCTCCAATGGACTCAAGTACCAGTCAAAAATTCAAGTAAGACAAGGCATAGCTCCTAATTATAGAGAAACTTGACTGTCATGTCATAACCATTAATTGGTCTAAGTTGTCTAACAAGCATCATCGTCAACAAGACAAACCAAAAAGCTAATTTTGGAGGAACTATCATCACGTAAATAAAACATGGATATGCAGTATTGTTTTCAAATATCAATATTCACTAGCTAGTATTATACTCACCAATAAATAAAACCTGGATATAATTCTTAGAAAATACCTTTAATTTCTATTATCTCATAAGATCAAAATTTGCGAAGTAAATTTTTTTTCAAAATAGAGTAATAGTTTGACATTTAGCCATCACAAAAGTTGGCATCTCTAAATCCCCTTGCTATTAAAAAATTTCCTTTGATAAAGCCTGACTAAATTCAACAAATAAAAAAAAAAGCTAGAGTTTTTGCAGTTTGCTATTATAAACTCTCTTGCATCTAGCCGTCATATATATATTATGCTTGTGGACTTTGACTTACTGGATTCCATGGATTGGTTATGTTCTTGTTTCCTAGCTTAGCTTTGGTTTGGTTGGGCATGGCTGGCTTGGCTTGAGTGTGGTGCAATGGTTCTAGTAGCACTAGTGGCAACACTTGTTTTAGCAGCAGCATCACTAGTTCTACTAGTAGTAATAACAGCATTTGTTCTGGCAGAAGCAACAACACTTGCCTACAAGTTAACGTGTGAGGTTGAATTATTATCAAGAAAAGGTTATATGAACAACCATATAGGTAAATATATATGCACTCACATTGACATTTGTGCTTTTTCTTTTAGGTGCCTTCTTATTGGTTGCATTTGAGTGATCTTGCAAGTTCATACATTATGTTCCCATTGTTCACTATTGCTACATTTCATGCTTGTTCCCTTTCTGGAGACCTTATATGGATTAACCGGCTCATCCAATGCTTTCTTTCTGGCATTTTTTGGTCTACCTCTCCCCTTATCATGCACAAGGAAAAATATTTCATTTTGGGGCCATGAATGTTCTCCAAGAACAGGGTTCACAACAAAATCATAAGCTGCCATGAATGTTTCTTTCTTGTAGTAATCATCAACATATTTTCCTGATTGCACTTTAATGACATTCATACAAGCAATTGTATGAACACATGGGATACCTGTTAAATCCCATGCGTAACAATCATATTGTCTTTTATTCAAGTTAACTGCACACCTTCCGTTATTCACCTGCTCTACTTCAAACCTTCCATCACCAACCATAAAAGGAAACAAAAAATAATACTTTTTTAACTTTTCTCTAACTTTGTCTAAATCCTAAGACAGATTGGTCCATTATATTTTGCTATACCAGCTTTCTTGGCTGCATACCTTTTCAACAACATTCTCTTGATCATCTCCGTCATGGTCAATATTGGTTTGTCCCTAACTTCCAAGATGAAGCTATTGAAGGTCACAGCAATGTTGCTAAGCAGCATGTCACTCCTTGCTTTTGTGCTGAAGGCATGCCTAGAACAATGTAATACTCTTTGAATAACTGTGAGTATGAAGTTTGTTAAATGAATTTAAAAAGTATTTTGGTATAAGATATTTGATCATTTATAGTTACATGATATTTTATCAATAAATGAAACAAAAAAAAATATTATAAATTTTATAAATAAAATTTCTTATTTTTCCTAATTGTTAAAATGTTTAGAGTATTAATTATTTTAAATAGTGAATAAACACTGTTTTTATTTTGTAAAGGAATTTACAATATAAGTTTAATTAGATACTCTAATTTTTTTTGTCATTCAGATTTGTTGTAATTTATCTCAAGATATGTATAATTTGACTTTAGTTGTTTTAGTTTTAAAAGTGGATAGAATATGTATGAGTTGAGAAAACTTTGGGTAAGTTTTGTTCAACTAAATAAATAAATAATCTGCTCCAACCTTTTTTTCAAAAAAGACGGCATTTTTTCTTTTGGAATCCTTTTTTTAAATTTTCCTCAGCTGGCCGAATGAGCAGAAGTAGCTGAGCTTCTTCTTCCCTTCTTCTTTCCCAAAAACCCCAGCTACTCTCTTCCGTTGACTCTCACGTCTGTATCTCCAGTCAGCACCGTCGAAGTCCATCCACCTGCCACCACGCCATCCTCTCAGCTCCGATCGACGCCAGCTTCCATCCCCACAGTCCAGAGTGGAGAAAGAGCGCGCCAGTCAGCACGTCTAGAGCTGCTTCGCCATTGTCGCTCCACTGCAGGCAGCCACTGAGCTTGCCGCCGGTCGCGCCAGCCAATCACACTTGTTGCTGCCGGTGCTATTCGCGAGCAGCCAAAAGTGCAGGGTACAGTGGAGCACACTGCCCTGTTTCGGGTTGAACGGCTGGGAGTTCTAGCCACATGTCAGCTACCGGAATCAGCCCTTTTTCAATCTCACTATAGAGTGTCGTTGGGTTCCATTCTTATGCAACTGGGTTGGGTGCAGCACTAGAACTGCCTTTGAACGGAACTGAGCTCCTCCGCCACCCAGAACCAGCCACATGCTGCTGCTCAGAATCCACCAGCCTTCCAAGTGGCTACACCGGAGCTGGATTCAGCTGCATCTGGAGTGACTATGAAGCTGCTATGGTGATGGGGGGGGGGTTAAGGAGCTGCGGTACTGCCGGTGGGTTCCTTGTTGCAGGCAGCACCAGCTGTTTTGCTTGTTGACTCAACTGTTGGACCATGGTTGAGTCTTCAGTTGCTGCTGGCCAGGGCCGACTGTCTCTCTGCAACCACTGCTGCCCTGTTTTGAACAGGGCAGTTTGGAGGATCAACTTGGTGAGAAACACAGCCACGCTTGAAGTAAGTAAATGGCTTGCTCCTTCTAGCATTGTATAGGTGTCAATGCAGTTTTGGTTGCTGAGATATATACATATATATACATATGTGTGTGTGTGTGTGTGGAAGCCGATGTTGTGCTGAAACAAATATAGGTTGAATGCGGTTTAATTATTAAATGTGCTGTGTTGGGGGATTGTAGGAAGAGTAAAGAGAAACAAAAAGAAACTCGGTTAATTTTTTTTTAAAAAAAAAAATTGTAGTTGGTGCTTAAAAGACTAGCCAAATTGATGAGTGGAATCCTTTGGGCTTGTATGTGTTTGTACCTTAAGTTGTATTATGTTGGGGTTAAATGGTTGGAGTTGCCAATTGGGTAGTTTGTGACGTTTTTAAACCTTAGAGATATTGGCAAGGAAGGAGTATAGTGAAAACTTGAAAATGTCAGCGAGGTGTTTTGCATGTGACTGATAATGTAAAAGATAAGTTTGTCGACGTCAGGAGTATCAAGTGGAATGTTTTGAAGGTGATGAGTGATGTGAGTGCTTGGTGTGGCAAGGGTCGAGAATTTAAAGGCATGAGCACGCTAAATCAGTTTGTGTATCTCCTTATCAAGTGAATATTTTAACTCTTATTGGTATGATTTCGTAAATTGGGTTAATTTGAGGATTTATTGAAGTATTTAAGTAAGTTGCCGGGTATGAATGGAATATTTTTTAAATGAAATAATATTATAACGAGGAAGGGTTTTATTATTGCTAGGAGATTGTTTATGGAGGATGTATTCAATTGGAGTTTCCTAACGGATCCATCTGATAATAGTCTTCCTTGAAACATTAAGTTTAATATCCAGAACATAATTCCGATAAGTATGAATAGAAGGTGAGGTACTAGACTAAAAATGGAAAAATGGGATAGTAATTTAGTAAAGATAAATGGAGGAATGGAATGTAATGGTGTCATATAGATTGATTAAAAGTGGGAAGTAATCAAACGTTGAACTGGCTAATATTAGATTTTGGGGATGCATATGAGTGGGGAATAGGATTGATTGGATATTGATCTTTCTTTAAATGGAATGATCTCTTCAAACCAACTAAGTGTTAGTCTTGTAAGTAAATAATCCATTTTCTTACTAGGGTTTATTTATTGAACTAGTACATAGAAACGAGAATTTAAATATCTTTAGGAATGATATGTGATTAAACATTATATGAATTTTTCTTAAATTTACATATTAAGTTGTGCAATTCACATGAACTTGTGTAAATGAATAGTAATTGTGAACACATCTTATTTGGAATGTCCTTAAAATATGAAATTGTATGAGTTGAATGATAGCATTATTTTGAATATGTGTATAAATTGACAAAAAAGGATCCTTAAAAGAATCTTTTTAAGAAATCAACAAATATAAAATAAATTTAGAATGGCCTCTTAAATGAGGAAATGATTGTTAGCGTAATAAGCCAACTAGTTAATTCATTGAATTTATTTTGATGTGTGTATGTATGAATTGAAAATTGAATTCATGGAACAATTTCTTTAAGGAACTTCTAAAGGCATTTAATATATATATATATATATATATATATACACACTAACACTGACATGGCCATGAAATCCGCTAAAGAGATAAGAGAGAGAATATTTGTTGGAGGGATAAGGCGATTAGAGCTCTGATACTAATTTATAAATTGAATAGTAAGTTTCCTAAAGAAACTTGCTCATGTACCAATTCTTAATTTATTTGTATGACTTCAATTGATTGAATTTAATGTGCTTGATTTGATTGCTTTGTGTAAAGAGAATATGTTAATTTGATCAAAATGTTTCTATTTGCCAAGGAATGATAGTAGATCATTCTTATTGATTGATTGTGATTATGAAAGTGATAGTTTTCTCCTATAGTTTGATTTTAAATTGATGTGTTTAGAAACTACCAATATCTTCATGTTGATGACGTTGAATAGTTAATGATCCCTTATATATATATATATATTAAATAACAAATCCATTATTGTTGACATGAGAATTTAATCAACGAAAAAGTCCAGAAACCCCAAACTGCAAATTGAATGTAGAAAGAGAGACAAAGAAAGGAAGAATAGGGAGACACTAGAAGTTTTTAATGTATTTCAGCCTAGTGCATTGCTTACATCTATGGTTATGTTATTTTCTTTGTATATTTTGACAAAGTAACAGTATATTGTTGTTTATCTTGTCTTTACAATGATTTCAACCCCTTTTTATAGTAATTAGGGTGTTACAATGCATTTTCATAATGAAAATGAATCATCAATTGGTTACATAATGATCAATAATAGATTTCTATTAAATAGGCAATTGAACAGATTTTTCTGAATTGATGGCTAGGAGAGCATGCTTCAAGCTACGGGCTAGACTTCATCCTTAATGACCTGGAATTGCTGCTTTGACTTTTGTTGACCAGCGATCTAAGTTCGCATTTGGGGACCTAATGCCTTGCTCCAGTGACCTCAATCCTAGTTGAGTTAGGCCTTTATCAACAGGACTTATCTATTGAACTTTTACCAGCCCATTTGTTTAGTTTCAAAAATACCTACAATATTAGCCCCTAGCTCTCAGTGCGATCTGTGAACTGGGACCTATAGTTTGCTATTAAAAGCTAACAACTGCAATTTGCCATGCTGTCATTTAAACTTTTGTCCTATTGCTCTATCTGCACCAACCCATGCCATCATATGTACATTCACCTCGCTGAACAAGGTTTTTTATGAACTTCTTTTATAATTTTCTTGCCAAGTTGAATGCTCAAGTTAATGCCAAGATGAATGCTCAGTAGGCCGTACAAATGTGTCTCAGCTAGCAAACCATGATTTTGTAAATATTAGTTAAGTTGAATGCCTAGTATGTCATGCCTTAGCTAGCAATGAATGATCAGTAGGTCATGCCTCAACTAGCAAACCATGAATATTAGCCAAGATGAATGCCTAGTAGGTTGCACTTCAACTAGCAAATCATGACTTTATAAATATTAATCAAGATGAATACTCAGTAGGTCGCATCTTAGCTAGCAATGAATGCCTAGTAGGTTGCACCTCAGCTAGCAATGAATTGCCCAGTAGGTCACACCTCAGCTAGCAAACCATGATAATATATATTTGTTAAGTTGAATGCCCAGATAAGTCGTGCCTCAGCTGGCACGAGTCAAGTGCCCAATAGGTCACACGAATGCTCCTCAGCTAACACAAGTCGAATGCCCAGTTGGTCACACAGATGCGTCTTAGCTAACACGAGTCAACTTTGTCAACACTGAGAATAGCTTGCTTCTTGTATAACACTTTGCTAAAATTTTATTCACAAATAAACACCAATATAAAAATTTAAGGAAAAATATGGGTGCTTTTACTAATTTCTAAATAACATTACAGGCTCAAAATATGGTCCTCATTATGGGTGCCTACTCTTGCTCAGGGGCCCGCTAGGGTTATTGAGGTCACTATTCTGCAAGTCATACCACATAGTCTTTCAAGCGACCTCTCTTGATTAAATCCTCAATCGCATCTTTGAGTGTCCAACAAATCTAAAATATTGTTCCCGATTTCATTGTGGTAGACACAAAACTTGTCTTTGTTTCTGAGCCTGTTGGGAATCCTTATGGGATTAGGCTTCCCAAAGTCCTCCTTATCCTTTTCCATTACAAATATCCTATCCTGAATGTCTAATAGGATGCTGTAATTGTCATGGCAACCTTGACATTGAGGTTACTCATTCCTAGCCTTCTTTACGGCTTAATTTTCTGAGTCATCCTTTTAACCCTCTTTGGCGTTCTCGCAATTGCTCATTTTTTATTCTAGTTGGAGCTATTTGCCTCATCCTTCTGATTGAATTTCTTAAGGCCAAAAGTCTCTTCCCACCTGATCTCTTTAACAGCTCGTTCATAAAATTCACACAGGTCCCTCACTGGAGACTTATATATGCTTTTATACAGCTTTCCATCCTTGAGAAGTCCCATTGAGATTGTTGTTAGGATGCTTTCATCTAAGGGATTTTCCACGTTGCTGACCTCACACCTGAATCGAGTGATGTACTCTTTTACTGATTCATTCTTCCACTGAAAGACTATTGTAAGGTGGCAGGATGGTGCGAGCTACCTTCCTAGTGCCTTATACTAGTTGATGAATCTCCTCTAGCATTCTTCCTAATTGTGAATGATGCGAGCTTTGAGATTCTTAAACCATGTTTGTGGTATGTCTCCTAGAGTAGCTGGGAAAACACAACACTTGACCAAAGGGTTGGTTGTCTAAAGATCTATCTATACATTGAATACATTCAGGTGGTCGTATAGGTCACTATCCCTATTGTATTGTGAGATAATGGGAATTTTGAACCTATGAAGGAGGGCTCTGTCTCGATCTCTCGAGTGAACGACATCCTCCCCTCATAATGATCTCGATAATCCTAAGCCCGAGGGTGATCTTCTAATTGCTATGCCCTTTGAAGCAGCTCTTCTACCATTTGGTTTTGTGCTCCAGATCGATGCTTGGAGGATTGTCGGCTCCTCCCCTGGTCATGTGAGTGGCGATCTGAGGTTCTATGCCTTTTCTACCTGTGACCTAATGAGTATTGATCTGAAATATGTTCTTGGCTAGTTCTATTCGAGCCTCCAAGTTAATGTGAGCTCCCACATTGCTAATTATCTCTGTCATCATCCTCACGAGCTTGGCAAACCTCTGACCTTGGGTGTAAATTGGAAAAGTGAACTAAACCAACGTGCTGATATACTTTTCTGATTGGCCTCTCCATCTGAGCTCCTTTCCATGGCTATTAGAGTTCTCCTCTGGGTGCTGCAACCTTAACTTGGTTTCATGTGCCCTGGGCTTATGTCAATGCCCTAACCACATTAACCAATTCCCTCACCATGTTCTCCAATGCTTCCTGATGCTAACACCATGCTTGCACTCCATCAGTCCCCGAAATAATAATAGCAGGCTAGCGAGGGGGCCGATAGGGGCAGGCCAACGACAGCAACTGTGATGGAGTAGTAGAAATGCCTACCACAGGAAGAATTGGGCCTCTAACTAGTAACATATCCCACTACTATTCCACATGATCCTCAAGTTGGTCAACGGCAGCATCTGAACTCCTAGCAGTTCTTCTTCTAGCCATTATAATTGGATGGAAAATTAAGAAGAATACAATTTAGGGCCCTCCTTCTAGCGCCAAAATGTTGACATGTGAATTTAGTCAACCAAAAAATCCAAAAACCCCAAATTACAGATTGAATGTAAAAAAAGAGAGAGAGAGGAAGAATAGAGAGACATCATAAGTTTTTAACATGGTTCAACTGAGTACAATACTTACGTCCATGGTTATTTTATTTTCTTTGTATATTTTCATAAAGTAATAGTATATTGTTATTTGTCCTATCTTTATAATGATTTCAAACCTTTTTTATAGTAGTCGAGGTGTTACAATGTAATTTCATAACAGAAATGAATCATCAATTAGTTACATAACGGTCAATAACAGGTTTCTATTAAATAGGCAATTGAACGAATTTATCTGAATTGATAGCTGGGAAAGCATGCTTTAAGCTACGGGCTAAACATCGTCCTTAATGACCTAGGGTTGCTACCTTGACTTTTGTTGACTAGCGGTTTAAGTTCGCATTTGGCAACCTAATGTCTTGCTCCAGTGACCTCAATCCTGGTTGAGCCGGCCTTAATTAACTGGACTTATCCATTGAACTTTTATTAGCCCATTTGTGTGATTGCAATAATACCCACAACAAATATGAATATAACTATTTAATTATTGATTGAGGTTACTGCCATATAAATTAATGGTTGTTATATTAGTAAATTAGTAGCCTGAATTGATTGAATTGTAAATCATTGTATTTTGTTAATTGTATATGCACCATATGATATGAATAGTATTTAGAATAAGCGATTTACTTATTAGGTTTCGTTGAAACTCATTACGTTTTCTTGTTAAAAAAATATATTTTAGTTTCAGGTTTATTGAATATCACAAAAATTTCAAGACAAGAACATAAAGCTAAGATATTCAATTGGCAGTTGTAAAGTCTGAATATCATCTAATAGAATGTTGATAAACCATTTCCAACTAACTTTACCTTCTGATTCACTGCAACATATGCAATAGGTTACATATTTTCATTAACATCTTTTCCAATTGCATAATGTAGTTGACCCCCAAAACATGTCTTCAAAAAGCATCCATCGAGTGTTATGATGGGCCTACATGCTTGCATGAATCCTTTCTCATATGCATCTAAACTTACATGCATCCTTTGAAATAAGCTAATTTTTATTGTAGATCCAGAGCTGGTTTGTAAAATGATGACTCCATATGACCAAAGCATTTTGTACTGATTGACATGTTCCCGATATATATATATATATTTAGCCTTCAACCTTGCTCGATAACATCGAAACCTAAACACACTCATGGAGTAATCCCTATATACTTGTTTTGCCATTGCTACACTATCCCAATTAGCTTGATCCTATATATGATCTAGGTACTTTGAGCTTAGCCAAGTGGAAGTTGTCTTATTGCTTTTGATCTCCAATCCACAAAATTGATGTTCTGGGTTGTTGAACGTCTTGATCTGAAAACATATTTCCTTTTGGTTTTTTGATGCATGTATCCTCCAACCACAATTTCTTTTGCAAACCATAGTGATTATTGCACTCTCACTATTAGTGTTTTCAAAATCAATTCCATTCTTTAAGACATATTCCTTCAAGGATTCTCTATACTTTCTGAAATCTACAAACTTCATGCCTTTCTCCAACTTTATAAGTTTCTTCATATTACTTTTATAATTAAACTCTAGATACCTTACTATCTTTCCATCTCCATCTATCTTAAACATGTTCAATAAATCATCACTATCTCTATAATCAGATAGGCAACTTTTGATTAAAAAATGATCTGACCTCCTTATTTATTAAATATACATTATCTATAAGCTAAAAGAGGGACTAAAATGACAATAATGAAATTATTAATACTTTATTACAATTTTATAAAAGTGGACACTTCACTACTTCTCTTTCTTTATTTTTGTCAACTCACACGACACACTCACAACACACACCTTGCTTCTTTCTCTTTCTTTACACATGGCACACCACCACTCTTTCTTTTTAACTCACTTGGTTTCTCACACACTCAGTTTCTCTTTACTTCCAACACACTACAAAAAGCCACCCACACACATGTATATACTACTCATCAACTGACATGCATTAAATGCAATTTGCCTAGAAAATTCTAGTCTACCAACATGCTAGTTTTTTCTATATTTTTCTTGCTTCTTCTTTTTTATTATTTTATGGGCAATCAACTCTTCTAGAAAGAAAAGTCGGTGTTGCCTTTTTAACACTCCCTCTCAGCATCGACTCTTCACAATCGTTTTACCATACCAAGTTACTCACGTAATTTCAAAAATTGATTAGCACATAATCCCTTCGTAAATAAATCTGCTACTTGATCATTTCTCTAAATAGGAACCATCTCTTTTTCTCCCTGCAACACCTTCTCTTTAATATAGTGAAAGTGAACTTCTATATGCTTGGTTCTCGCATGAAATACTGGATTCTCCGTAAGTTTGATTGCCGACTGATTATCACAATGCAATGGTATAGTATACTCAATTGGTTGATGTAGATCTTCTAATAACTAAATCAACCACGTGCTTTCTTGAGCGGCCATTGCTGTAGCTCAATATTCAGCCTTAATTGTTGATAATGACATAGTCGACTATCTTTTGCTACACCATGAGATAGGGCCTGATCCAAGCTTGAACACATATCCTGTAGTTGATCGATGTGTATCACAATCACCAACATAATCTACATCACAGTAGCCAATTATCTTGCAAGCTTTGCCTTTTTTATAGAACAAACCATAGTTAATTGTTCCCTTGACATATCATAGTATTTGTCTGACTGCTTCAAGATGAGCCTTCTTTGGTTTTTGCATGTATCGGCTCACTATTCCAACTGCGAATGCAATGTTAGGCCTTGTCAAAGTCAAATAGATTAGGCTTCTAACTAATTGTCGATACATAGTGACATCTTCTAGGTCTTTTCCTTCTTCTGCACAAAGCTTGGCATTTGGCTCTATAGGCGTTGACATTGGTTTGCACTCCTTCATTCCAAACCTCTACAAAAGATCTTTTGCATATCTTTGCTGACACAAGAACAATCCTTCCTTCTTGTAGTCAACTTCTAGCCTAAGAAAATGTTTAAGTTCTCTAAGCTCCTTCATCTGAAAATGAACTGATAAATTTTCTCTTATTCGACAAATCTTATCTTCTTCATCTCCAGTGATTATAAGATCATCCATATAAACTAGTACATACTAGTTTATTTCCACACTTCTTGACAAACAAGCTTGAATCTGCATGTGCAAGAGAATAACCACTCTGAATTAAGAATTCTACAATCTTACCATACCAAGCTCTTGGCACCTGCTTTAGTCCATAAAGAACCTTTCAAAGCTTGCATACATACTCAGGAAGAGCTTGATTTTCAAACCCTCTTGGCTGCTCCATATATATATATATATCTCGATCAACCTCTCCATGCAAGAAAGCATTCTTTACATCTAATTGCCAGAGCTTCCATGCTTTGCTTACTGCTAATGCTAGCAAAACACGTACAATAGTTATTTTTGCTATTGGGCTGAAGGTTTCATCATAGTCGAAACCATACTATTGTGAGAACCCTCGAGCCACCAGTCGTGCCTTGTATCTGTCTATCGAACCATCTAGATGAGTCTTTATCTTATACATCCATTTAC
>JANHAO010019382.1:0-13238 GCA_026873985.1 Saraca asoca
AATGGGCTGTTGGGCCCAATCCGCCCATAGGGCCTCACATGGGCTCATTCCAACAAGGTTATATGCCACCAGAAATGTGAAGATTAAGCATCTTCTATTCTTTTCTCATTGTTAAGAGAAAAGGCAGTTCTCTCTCCCTCCATTTTTTCTTTAGACAAAAAAGTAAACAAAGTAAAGGCATTCAAGGGGTGGATACGTGTTCTTTCCGTATGATCGAACATTATACCGGAATTACAACAATAATCAAATCTAGGTAAGTTTTTTCGATCCTTAAGATTTTAACAGTGATAAAATCTTCACGTGACGTCATGAACAAAAGAAACATCCTCTTATGAAGGTGAGATTTGTTTTGTGGAATCACATATTTTCAAAAATTTTAACTTTTTGGGAATATAATTCCTAAAAATGTAATTCTCGATAATATTATGTTATCATATTTTGTTCAATTAAAAAAAATTCTAATAATACTATAATATTATATTTTAGTCGATTTATATATTTTTAAAAATATTATTAAATTATTAAAATATCAGTACCTGAAAGTTAATTAGTCAAGAGTGGTATACATGGACAAAGGTAGAATGTGGTGGTAAGCAGTTGTCAATATGTGAGTAGTAGTTAATGACTAAGGGTGGTGGTTAATAACGGAAAGCGATGGTAGGCGCTAGTCAATAAAGGTTGGTGATAGTGAGTAATAGTCAATAACAGTGAATATTAGGCAATAAGTAATAGTGGTTATGGTTAACAGTAATAAATGATGATGAATGGTGATGGATGATAGTCAAGAATGGTAAGCAGTGGTTAATAACGATGAGTAGTAGGTAGTTAAGTTGGTAACACATTAATGAAAAAGTGACAAAATATTCATTTTATATGGATAAAATATTCTTATATTATGACAATGTAAATTACTCATTTTCCTCCAAGGGAATATTTGATAGATTATTGGATTAAAAACATTCTCAAGAATGTAAACATTGTTATGAAATTTCTCTAAATTTTGAATTAAACATGGAAATATAATATTTTTTTAAAATATTCTCGAGAATCCGAGAAATATAAAAGAGAAAAAGGGTGCTAGCAGGGGCTAGCCCATCATATATAATTATAATTTTTTAAAATAAAGTTTTATATAAATCCATGTAAAATATAATTTCATTTTATGGACTCTTCACAAATTTTTAATGTTGATAAAATGCATGAATTATTTTTATTATTTATTTATATGCAATCCATAAACTATGTTGATTTATTATTTAACATGAGAATTTATTTTTTTAAAAAAAATCTATAAAATGTGAAAAATTTTGTTTAATTGAACTATTTATAATGAAGTAGATGTTACACTATTTATGTTTGTGCTAGTGTATTAATTTTTTTTACTTGTTGTACACTGTATCTATTCTAAATTTATCAGATATAATATATCTTATTATTAAAAATTATTTAATAATATAATTTTTAAATATTTTTAAATAAATTATTTTTTATTTTTATTTTTTTGTTGGCTCCATTATCTGGGCCATGGATCCGTCACTGTTCCACATCTTCACGCGGAGAATAGCAACTTCCACTCTCAATTGTATAAAAATGCCAATCTACCGGCATAATAAAGGATACTCAAGTAGAGGAATCAAAATTGCATTTAGGCTTGTCAAAAAGGTTTTGAATATGATGAAACTTGAATTAAGTAGCTGTTTTTCAAGATCATTGCATATGGTTACTTAAGTAGAATAAGCAAGAAGCAAACAGCAAATAAAAAGAGCTTAGAATCGGAATAGAATACATTACCGGTGATGACGAGCTAGCATATTCAGAAGAGCACTTCATTTTACTTTGACAGAGAGAGGATAGGAGTGAAGAGACAATAACTTATTGACAGACGTTCTACTCTGGACCATGTGCTTATATCTTCGTTTCTTTCTTTACGGGGTGAGAGGACCCTGGACCCTACTTTACGACAACAAAAAATAAAAATAAAATTAAGGATGAGATGACCTTTAAGCTTATTTCGTAACGAAAAATTAAAATTCGTCTGAGGGTGAGATCGTTTTTTTTTTTAAATATGAGTTAGATTCTTCCTCTATATCATACTCACTACTTCTTCCTTCAACTTGTCATTTCCTCTGCTCGTTACTTCTAGTAGTAGTCACAATCCTATTAAAAAAATAAAATAAAAAAGAAAAAAATAAAAAATTTTAGCAAAAAAATTAAAAAAAGTTAAAAAATAAAAAAGTTAAGAAATTTTTTGTTATCTTTATTGAAATTATATTCAATATATAATATAATTAATTGTAACATATTATCTTATTATTTTACAAAGATTTTATTTCTTTCTTATTTTTTTTTTAAATTTTTTGAAAATTTTTTATTTTTATTTTCTATTTTTCTTAATTTTTTTAAAATAAAAAATGAAATAAAAAAATTAGAGAATATTTTAATATTTTGTTAAACTCGAGGAGAAAAAATAATAATAATTTATTTTCTAGGGGGGAAATAAAAATATCTCTTATTACTATGTCATGGAGGTTGGCTATGTTTTGTGGGAACTACAAAAACACGTGGGATTCTAATGAAGAATGAAAAACTGTGGTACATTGTCATGATGCTGACTAAACAAAATTGAAGAAATCAATTTCATATCATACTTCCTAGAGGATGGATGATGCAATCTTGGATTCTTCTTTTGCATGAAGATTTATCACTATAAGGATACATTTAATTTTTCCATAACATTTTTTATGATTTCAACATCAAGGAAAAGTGCCATGGAAAACTATAGGAAGGATTGTGTGCAAAGTGGGGCTGTTAAGTTGCACACCCTATTTTCTTTGCTTTTCCACACTTTAATGTGGTTTATGCTCGTGAAAAGTTCAAATTTTGAATTTTCACTTAACGATAGATCATGAAAAAGCATAAAAGATTGTAATCATTAATACATGTTGTGCGATTGCATGAAATACATCGTTTTACTAGCATTTTCATGATGTTTATTATGGAAAATGTCGTAGGAAAGGTGATTATATCAACATATCTAGTTTTAGAATCTCCATTTCCCTTTTCTTGTCCTCTTCTTTGTCGTTCCTGCTACAAACTTCATCATCTTTGAAGCTTCTTGAAGCCATCTCTTGTGGTTTTTTGCTTTACACCTAAGGTAGACCCCCATTTTAACTGATTAGTTTTAATTTTTTTTCAGATGTGAATATTAGTTAAATTGAGTTTAGGAATTGAATATTATATATTTGTGGGAATGTGAATTTGAGTTTAGGGATTGAATATTGTATATTTGTAGAAATATGAATATTGATGAATTGTTGAATATGTGAACATTAGGGAAAATGAGTTTGGGGATTGAAATTGAGTTTATGGATTAGAAGAAAATAATTTTAAATATATATGTTTGAAATAAGAATAAGAAAAAAACTATTAAAAGAAATTAAAAGAAAATAAATTTTAGTACGCTTGGAACCATAATAAAAAATGAAACCTATGAGGGAAATTAGAAGAAAATAAATTTAAGTATGTTTGGAATAAAAATAGGAAATAAAACCTATTATAGGAAATTAAAAGAAAATAAGCATAACTATGTTTGGAATAAGAATAGAAAATACAATCTATTATGAAAAATTAGAAGAAAATAAATTTAAGTATGATATGGAATAAGATTTAGAAAAAAAAACTAATTTCAAGTGTATTAGTAGTACAAGAAAAGAACTTCAAAATTAGATAATGTTATGGGCATTTTTTGAACCACGCAAATTGGACTGGCCAAGGCCCAACAGGAGGCATCAACTTATCTAATGCGAGCTAAGAATACCAACCGAGGTCGTAGTGAGAACCAAGCTTGTTAAAAAGGACTCTAGCTCGTTGATGGGAGCACATTGTCCCATCTATCCCTTAGAAGACTCATCGCATGAGCATGGCAAGACCAACCAATACAATAACACGTCACTCAATACAAGCCCAGGTCACTAAGCCTACAAGCCAAGCATGTGTACGGAAGTCTAATTAGCAACTGAGGGCACGTATTTCCAATCGACAGGTCAATCTCTAGAACTGACACATCAGTCCCTTGGCAGTTCGATAATGATTTTCTCGACATTTATTGCTTGACGCCTAGCATTTAATGCTCGATGCGTCAATGATAATTATTTTGCTATCTGTTAAATTACACTTGTAAACCTCCTCTCTTCCATTAAAAGAAAAGGGAAGCCATTATAATAAGGAGATAAGAATTTGCATGCAGACACTTTGCCATAATAGTGAGAGAGCACTTAAACAATGAGAAGGCACTAGCATCGTAACTTTGTTTATCCATACCGAAAAAACCACCATTTGAAGTTAATAAAAATCATCGTGAACATAGGGGCCATAATGGCTTTAGCCTAATCATGATAAAAAGGTTTCTAGTGTTCATTGTTCTTTCTCTTACTTTATCTTTTCTTTTCTCATAAGCATACATCACAAGTTTGCAGTTTGGGGTGACATTGGACTCAAACTTATTGACTGAATTTTGTTATCAATATTTTGGCGCTAGAATAAGGGCCACCACTGCATTTTTTTCATCCTTGACAAACTAATTTAGCTACTATGGCAAGAGGAAAAGCCACTAGAAGCACAAAGATCACTATTGGCCAACTCGGAGGTCAAATACAGCAATAATGGGATACGGCTGCTCCTACAATAGGTGCTACTGTTGGCATGGCACCTTTCACTCCATATTAACCCATCACTCTTGAGACCAATGGAGCCCAAACTTAGTACTAGCACCAAGCAACATTTGAAAATACTGTGAAGGAGTTGGCCAACATGATCAGAGCATTGGCTCAAGCATAAGCCCAAAGTGCATTAAAACAAGCTGAAGTCATTACACCCAGAGGGGGACCCCAACAGCTAGGGTCTCAAAAATAGGGGCCTGTTAGAATGGAACGCTAGTGAGCTGGCTCAATTCACTCATGTAACTCGTGACTAAGGTCAAAGATTTACTGAGTTTGCAAAAACGAGAAAGATGACCAGCAACGAGAGAGCTCATATGGAGGAGGGAGCTCAAATGAGACAGACTATGAGCATGGGTTAGATCACTACTCACCCAGCCATGAACATAGTGTCATGCCCCAATTCCAGGCACGTGACCGACGTAAAAGGTCACCATCAGGAAACCATTTCCATCAGGAAACCCTCCACAAGCCTTACCATGCAACCAAGATATCACACACTAATGCACATAAATTCCTTAAAGACAAATATAAATAACATTACCTCTATCAAAAATTAAGTAAATTTTCCTCTGTTTTTCGAACACCTGGCCATATGACCCACATAACATTCATCAATGGCTACTTGCCCATCAAACTTGTATAATATCATAATTATATCCAGTGGCCCAGACTAACCATACAACCTACTGGGCATCTAATCAACATAACACATGCATATGCAATCCTATCCAACTGCCATATCACAACACCATTTCATACTTGTCAATCTCTGCAGAAGGAAGCCAATGGGATGGAGGGAAACTCAAAGGCTCATCTGACACTAAAAAATATGAAAATAACAAGAATGAGTTTTTAGGAAACTCAGTGAGTAAACAAATCCCATGATCACTAAAAAATCTCACATAAAAATCATATTTGAAAATATATCCATATAAAATATAGTCTTAGAAATATGCTTACCTGATTTACAGCCACAATCTCAATTTACATATGAAAATCATATGCATTGAAATCATACTATTTGATAAATGAAAATCATGATATTCAACTCTTTGAAAGTAAATATGAGTGAAAAATTAATGATTTTTTCAAAATATTTCATCAAAACCTATTATGGAAAATCATACAAATGGATATCTGCCAATTTATATTTCATGAGGGTAGCCATCAGAATATAAGTATAATCATCATCACAAGTCATCCAACACGTCTGCTAGACGCTCGTGAACAATCCCCTACATTATTCTCATCTTATTCGCTCCTGACCCAGCCAGTATCATATCCTCTAAGTGTACTAGAGTCCTGTATATATCCCAGACAATAACCCCACCTTATTCCTTCCTAATCGGGCTGATGTAAATATTCCAAGGGTTACCCAAAAATAATTTCATAATGTTTGGAAAACATCAAACAGCATATGAAACACATTGTGAATAATATCTAATAAATAGTAAAGCACGATTTATCACAATAGTCCAATTCAAACTCAAACTCAGAATAACTGATTTGCATAATATAAAATAAGATGGAAAAACCATTTAACTTCATAAAATATACCAATATTCAATTTATTAAAATAGCTAACTGGAATCCAAGGAAAATTTCAAATGGTAGTCACAACTGCATAGGCACACAGCCTAGTCACATAAGCCACCCAGGCTATTATATTATCACATATGCCACACAAGCTAACCACAAGCCACACAGGCTAATCACATATGCCACACAGGCTATTATCACATATGCCATTGGATTACCAATGGATTTTCAATGGATCCAGTATCTCAATTAAACACATTAAATTTTATGAAAATATTTATTCAGGTAAGTAACACAATTAGAAATACATAAACCAGATAAAGCATTTCTCATAACACAAATCCATATGAAAATATATGATTTCATCATAGCAAATCATTTCTAAACACCAACAACATGTAAATATGCTTTCAAAATCACTTTGATATATAAATAGAAATCTCATCATTTAAAGATGATTTATAACGCTTCATGATCATAAAATCATTTTATATATACACACGAGATCCTAAAGTGAAGAGGATTGTCCACTCACCTAAGACTCCGAATTGTCAACTTTAAGAGAATCCTTCTGTGACCTCACAATTAGGATATCAATGTTCTCAATACTTTTCCAAGGAAGTTTCTGAAGTAATTTAACAACAAAGTGCTATTTTTCAGAAATTTCACATATAAGGGCTTATATACAAAGAACTTGAAATCCTAACACATGGTTACTATGAAATAAATCTTTTGTTCTGGAAATGCTCACCAAGGTCTAAAGTGCCTATGTCCAGCTCAACAGGGGTTGGGATGTCAACGATAAGCCTATAGGAGCTCCTGACCAAAATGTACTACACAAGAGTTTCCAACAAGATATCTTGAGAAACTCACCTTAAAATTATTACGGAATAAATGCTATGATTTAAGAATAATCATCACATCCTAAAGCACCGAGGGTGAGCTCGTCTCAGGTAAAAACCTCACCGATTGACCGAAGCATCACTAACAACTCAAAACCCCCTACTGGCCGAACAACTCATTGAACAGGGAAGAAAGCTCACTATTGCATCATGCTACAACCGTGGGTTGAAGGGAACATCAGGAAGCCAAACGGCGGGCCGAGCATTGCCAAAATTCATTGAAGCTCGTCGGAGAATGAACTCTTAATCGGACAAACTATTTGTGAGCCGAAGAAGGCTTCAACTGGAGAAGACCCATGCCATGCTAATAAACCCCTTCCATCGAAGAGAAGAAGAGTTGGTCAGAAACTACAGTTCAATCGAAAGTGAGCTAGAGGAAGAAGGGGAAGTCGGTGAGAGAGAAGGGAAGAAGAAGAAGAAGAAGAAGGAAGAAAGAAGAAAGAAACTAAAGAAAAAAAGAGGAATGCACGTGAAGCTTCTGGAGAAGCCAAAGGCAAATGAAGGCAGCTAGGGTGACCAGCTACCTGCCAGGCCGATTGCCCCAAATTTGCACTTTGGCCCTAAGTTTCATGTTATTCCAAAATTTACTTCACTTGAAAATAAAATTTTTCAATTTAATGCCTATCAAAATTTCAATTTAATCCTTTTCAAATTTAAATTTTATTTTAAATTTTTCTTTTTATTTTTCTAATTTTTCAGGTGTTACACATTATAGGAGGCACAAAGCCTCAGACTGCCATTCTCGTGGCTAGCGAGATGATAGGAGCTAACGAACCATCACTTGTTGATCTAAGGCTTAGGACCAAGTAATCAAAGAGCTACTCTAGAGGGTAAAATAGTTGGAAAAGAAACCTGTGGCCCATAGCAGTCAAGACCCCTACGAGGAGAGGACCCTTTTCACTAGAGAAATTGAGACTGAACCCCTTCCATGTAAGTTCAAGGTCCTAAACATTCCATAGTATAATAGAGATAGCGATCTGTATAGCCACTTGCACACATTTAATGTACAAATTGATCTATAAACCTCTAACCCATTGGTGAAGTGCCAAGTCTTCCCTACCACGCTTGGAGAGGTGCCGTGAACATGGTTCAGGAGTCTCCTAGCCTGCAGCATTCAAAATTGGAAAGAGTGTTAGGCAAAATTCCTCAACCAGTATAAGGTGCTGAAGAAACAACTTACCATATCCTACCACCTAGCAACGGTCTTTCAGTGAAAAGATGAATCACTCAAAGACTATATCACCCGATTCTAACACAAGGTCAGCAATGTGGAAAATTCGTCGGATGAAAGTATTCTTACAATGATCTCGACTGGATTCCATAAGGATGGAAAATTGTATGAGGATATATATATGTTTCCGATGACGAGTTTGGGCGAGTTCTATAAGTGAGCCATCAAGGAGATTCGATGGAAAGAAACCTTCAGCCTAAAGAAGTTTAACTAAAAATAGGAGGCAAGTACCTCCAACTGGAGTAAGAAGAGAAATGATGGTGGGAATAATAAAGAGGGCCAAAAAGATGGCTCTGGAGGTCAGGCCGTGAAAAAGGCCAGGAATTAACAAGCTCAACATCGAGGTTGCTATGACAGTTATACTATCTTGTCAGACATTCTAGACAGGACCTATATGGTTGAGAGGGATAACAAAGACTTCAGCAGACCTAAACCGCTAAAAGTTCCCCTTAAGCGAAGGAACCACAATAAGTTCTATGCCTATCATAACAAAATTAGGCATAACACTTCAAATTGCTAGGTGCTTAAGGATGCCATTGAGGACCTCATTAAGAGAGGTCACTTGAGGGATTATGTGATGAAGCCCTCAGGACAACAACCTCCACATCCTCTGCAACTAGCACAACATCAACACCAACAGACCCCAAAGCATAAGGAAGCGCCCTCAATTAAAACCATCTTCACTATTCATTGCGGCCCTCACATTGTGGGCACCTCGAACAAGTCGCACAACCACTATGTATAAGAAGTAGGTCGCATCCCACTTGCGAGTCATGTGGAACATGAAAGACTCATTAAGAAAGCTAAAATAGCCTCTGACAGCATCACATTCATAGAAGAAGATACACGAGGAATTCACGCTCTTCACAATGATGTGCTAGTTATCTAAGCTAAAATCGACAATGCTGAAGTGAGAAAGATAATGATTGATACTGGCAGCTCAGTTAATGTAATATAAAAAGAATGCTTCGATTAGAGCTTAAGCCAATTAAATCCTTCCTCTAAGCCTCTCTATGGCTTCATGGGAGATGGAATATTACCGATAGGACAGATCAGACTCCTAATCACTTGGGGGACTTGGACCATCAAACAATTGTTATAATGGATTTCTTGATCATAGACTGCCCCCGACTTGTAATGTTGTGCTAGGATGACCCGCGATGAATGATCTCGATATGGTTATATCGATAAAGATGCTTATCATTAAATTCCGACCCTGAACAGAGTCAGATGTGTGCAAAGAGAGCAACAGGTAGCCCAACGTTGCTACGAGGATGCAATCAAGCTCAGGGTGCAAGAAAAGAAGGCACATGTGGTATCCAAAGGAAAGTCTCTAGTCATAAGCACCAAGGGGGTCAGCGATGACCTCGACCCCTGTGGGTGGATGCTGAGTGAGCTACAGATCCTATTGAAGAGCTTGAAGATGTGCAAGTTAGTAAAGTAGATCTAGAAAGCTTCCTTAAGTTAGGAAAAAGTTTGCCTTTTGATCTAAAGCCACAATTAGCCGAATTTCTTAGGGCAAATTTGGATGTCTTTGCCTGGAACCACAAAAATATGATGGGCATTGACCCCTGGGCTTATGTCACATAGGTTTAATACCATTTATGATATTTAAGACCATTACCTTTATGGTACTCATGATTCATGCTTCATTTAAGGGTTGACTAACTATTGGGATATTTTGCAACTTCTTATAATGTTTTAAAATAAATATTTTAATTTTGTGCGGATATAAAATCTTCTAATTTTTTTTATAAAATTTATAATCATGTTGAAATTTTATATGAAATAAATATAAAAAAAATTACAACTTTTCCCATAAAAATTTTACATCTTTGCACCTATTTGTAAGAAAGAACATACAGTTTATAAAAATTAAAGATAAATATAAAAAAAATTATAACCATTATGAATCAAGTTAACCGTAAAAAATGATAAATAACGCCCGTAATTTAAATCATAATTTACAATGAAATCATATTATTTATATTTACTAATTATTGATTATATAAATTATTCAATTTAAGACAGATAAACGATTCCACCTAGAGCGGATCCATATATATATATATATATATATATATATAAGATCGTGTGGGCACGTGTCCCATGTTATTTACAATTACAATACATATGTGTTAAATTTTTATAGTAATTACTTCGTATATAGATTAAAAATTAAATGTTGCTCTCGCATCATTTGCAAATTAAAAAAATAAAAAAATTTTGAAAACGTATGAAGTGCCTCACAAATGAATTTCACTCATTGCATTTTGAATTTAGTTTCCATTGTCGTCTTCAATCATATTCTAACTTGGCTTGCGTGTAATAGTTTTTCCAATTTGTTTTCAAAAATTAATTCCTCAATCGCTGCCTTTTACAAAACCTGACTCATTTTCCATTTGAAAGTGAATGAATGCATAGATTCTGGTACTGTTCCAGATGCATAGCACGGCATTTATATTTTTCCATGTCTTTCTACTTTATTTGTGTCCATTCTTAAAGGTTCTAAATGGTCTATAGTATTCGCGTGTATGTATTTTTTAAGTTCATCCTTCTTTTGGATTCTATTGAATCAACAAAAGTTGTTGTTGGAAGGGACTGAAATGCCTTTGATAATAAAGTTTTGCCTAATATTGACTAAACAATGAAAACACATGAAAAATCTGTAACATGATCTGGAATGTGGCAGTGTGAGGTTACGCAGTTGGCAAGCGAAACCTACCATCTTGACATGACTTTCTTGTACTATGTTTGAAAATATGTGATTGAAAATGAGAATAACATGTTTGTTATGTAGTTGATCATTTCTGTCTTCCCATTTCTACACAATGATTAAAGTTGCATTTGTTTTATTAAAAAAACATCTCATTAAGATAAATTTCTCATGTGTTATATATAAAGATATATTTTTTATATAATTTATGTATCTTATGATTAATAAAATAATTATATTATAATGTGTTGACGTCGGATTTTGGGTTGTTCTCCAAACTCCAGCCAACGAGGATTCTTCGGGATCCCTAGTCTGTTACTGGTATGCAAAATGATAAGAAATAGCACACATGAAACAGATGAAAGGAAGAGCAGGAAGGAAGGCACTCTGTTTAATATGGTTCAGCTAAATCTAAGTATTACTGGACCCTACGTCCACGGTAATGTATGATATATAATCAAGATTACACTTGTTTCTTTCTCTTTGTTTTTTACAGAATCTCACCGAGCCAAAACTGAACTCCCCCTATCTATTGGGTGTCCCCTTTTATAGAAGGAAGAAGGAGACACGCATTTATTATAAGGTACAGTTGTATTACAACAAATAAATGAGAAAAGACGATGAAAAGACTATATTCTGGCCATTACAGGATGTAGGCTGCGGAGGTGAGCCTTTTAGGCTGGCTGTAGGCTTCATGACCATTATCTGTGTCGAGCAAGATGCTTTAATGTCCCGAGCGAAAGTTCACGATTCTGGGAATGTCATGGGACTCGCTATAACGAGCACAAGAACGTCCACCAATCTTGCTGGGTCATGTTGTCATTAGGATGCTACTTTGCGGGATATGCTGTGAAGAGCAGGACAAGACCCAATGATCGGGATTATTTCGCCGTTGCTGCCTTCTGCTATCCACAGTGAGGCCTCTTGAGAACTTCTCATTGAGGCGCGAGGACTGGTTCACGTTTGCTCAGGGACTCGTCCTCGTAGAGCCATTTTTAGTGTACAACATAAGCCCCCTAACTTTCAGCTCACGTAGTGTGCTGGGAGTTCGAAGACCGTTCGAATTTCAACCGGTCGTGTTTCTTCCAGAACTGTTGTTCCATTTTTCCAGGTTTTGTTTTTATCGAAACATGTCCGGCAATTATGGCTGAGTCTTTCCCAAGGCCATTAGTGTGGGTGGTTGGGGGGAATGAATCTGGACTTACTGGTGATCTTCCCCTTGCCCTATTTAAGGGGGAGACCTTCTCCCGGTCTTAACATGAATCATGGAATGTTCTGACGAGCCACCATTATAGTTTCGGCCTTTCTTGGAAGCATGTATGGTCTACTGCATAAGTATTTTGGGAAATTCATCTTCCCCGGCAATGTGGATGGATCTTGTATGGATACCGAATTATGTCCTTCCGGCTCCGTCGTGAGGTAGTTCTTCGACCGACTGTGCCTCCGGATGCTTTCTGGCCCGATTCCTCCGAGAGGTGCAGGTGGTCGAGGATAAGAGGGGTGCAGCACTGCCGCTAGTGATCAATTAGAAGAAGAGCGGTTGTGGCGTGCTGTCCTCTAAAATGCGGCCGTCCAAGGCTGGCTCTTATCCCCATCTTTTTTTTTTAGCAGGGCTTCTCTTGATCCCCGACTAGCTTGTAGTTAGGAATCCCCGATGTATTTAGCCTTGCTTCGCGTTCAGAATTTTTTGATGTAAATATACCTCGCTGAGGCCTTTTAATGAATAAAGTTACTTTTTTGATATTTTTGTTCATCATTTCTATTCTTGCACACGATCTGAGTGACTTGCATGTACCTGAAAAATAAAGTTAGACATATATATACTTGGTCGTATATGAGCCACGATTTAACTCGATCGAGCGATCTCATGCTCAGATAGAGATATGCGCATGAAAGTTGCGACTTAGTTGAATTCGCGCGAGAGCCGCGAAAGCGAGTGATTCTTGTGCTCGAATAGAAAAGGGCACATGAAAGCTACGACTTAGTTGGATTCGCATGAGAGCTACGAAATGAAGAGTGATCGATCTCGTGGTCAGGGTGATCTTGTGCCCAAAGGGGTGGCCGATCTTGTGACTGGGGCGATCTCGCGATCATGTGCTCAGGGGTGACCGATCTTGTGCCCAAAAGGGTGG